>LDEV01000559.1:483-24152 GCA_001014755.1 Blastomyces silverae | reverse complement strand
TTAGTATTCCGACGCGGGAACGTTCCTAAATACATGTTGGAACACCAGGACGAAGAGAATGGCAAAGTAATCCGTCCGGATGACGTTGCTGTTGCTGCTCCTCAAGATGGAGCCCACGGTGAAGATACCACCAAAGTTCTTCCTCCTCAGACTGACATTTTTACGTGGCGAAACGTCGTCTATGACATTACAATTAAAGGGGAGCCGAGGAGGCTGCTTGACCACGTCTCTGGTTGGGTCCGCCCGGGCACTCTCACGGCATTGATGGGCGTCTCCGGTGCAGGTAAAACGACACTACTTGACGCTCTTGCACAGCGGATTTCCATGGGTGTTATTACCGGGGATATGTTTGTTAATGGAAGGCCACTCGACGCGTCGTTCCGGCGGAAAACAGGCTACTGTCAACAGCAGGATCTTCACCTTGAGACGACCACAGTCCGTGAGGCACTTCGCTTCTCTGCAATGCTGAGACAGCCAAAGACTGTTTCAACTGCTGAAAAATACGAATTTGTGGAGGATGTGATCAAGATGCTAAACATGGAAGACTTTGCTGAAGCAGTTGTCGGAAATCCAGGCGAAGGTCTCAATGTAGAGCAGCGGAAGCTCCTAACCATTGGTGTTGAATTAGCTGCAAAGCCACAGCTTCTGCTTTTCCTTGACGAACCTACTTCTGGTCTCGATTCGCAGAGTTCATGGGCCATCGTTACATTCCTCCGAAAACTGGCCGATAATGGCCAAGCTGTGCTCTCTACGATCCATCAGCCGTCCGCAATCTTGTTTCAAGAGTTTGATAGACTACTATTTCTGGCAAAGGGCGGCAAGACTGTTTATTTTGGGGACATTGGGGAAAATTCCGAGACCATGCTCAAATACTTTACGGATCACGGGGCTGAACCCTGTGGCCCTGGTGAGAACCCAGCAGAGTACATGTTGGACATTGTGGGAGCGGGGCCCAGCGGCAAATCCACGCAGGACTGGCCAGAAGTGTGGAATGCTAGTCGACAAGCGAAGGAAGTTCAAGAGGAGCTGGATCGCATACATGCAGAGAGGACAAAGGAAGAGCCTGCTTCTGAGCCAGAGGAGCAACCCTCGATAACAGAATTTGCCATGCCCATGAAATCACAGATCTATCATGTTACTCTTCGGGTTTTTCAACAATATTGGAGGACGCCGACGTACGTCTGGGGAAAGTTTTTGTTGGGTTTTATGTCTGCTGTCTTCATGTAAGTGGTACCCTTTCAGGATTATCATGGGCCATTCGGTTTCCATATATTAATGTTTACCACAGAGGCTTCTCATTCTATAAGCAAAACTCGTCTTCTTCGGGATTTCAAAATACGCTCTTCTCGATTTTTATGTTGACTACCATATTCACTAGTCTTGTCCAGCAGGTATGTAACTACACTCCACTATTGTTAGTTGCGTAAATATACTGGCAAAATTCTCACAATTCTCTAGATAATGCCCCTATTTGTTACCCAGCGGTCTCTTTTCGAAGTCCGCGAAAGACCATCGCGTGCATACAGCTGGAAAGCCTTCCTACTCGCAAACATCATCGTGGAAATCCCCTATCAAATCCTCCTTGGAATAGTCGTCTGGGCATCCTTCTATTTCCCAGTCTTCGGCAAGAACCAAACGGCCGAGCAACAAGGAATATTCATCCTGTACTGCGTGCAATTTTTCATATTCACATCAACCTTCGCCCACATGGTAATCGCCGGTCTCCCCGATGCAGAAACCGCAGGACACATCGCCACCACCCTCTTCAGTTTAGCCCTTGTGTTCAACGGCGTCATGCAGCCTCCCAGAGCTCTTCCTGGGTTTTGGATCTTCATGTGGCGCGTCTCCCCATTAACCTACACCGTCGGCGGTATGGCCGCCACAGGCCTCCATAACCGCGAGGTGCAGTGCGCAGATAATGAATTCGCCATTTTCAACCCGCCCAGCGGCGCCACATGCGGGGAGTATCTCGAACCATACCTCGCAGCGGGCGCACCGGGTCGTCTGCTCAACCCCAACGCCACGGAGGCATGCAGATACTGTCCTATTCGGAGTGCAGACCAGTTCCTCGCAACGTCTGAGATATTTTGGTCAAACCGCTGGCGCGATTTCGCGTTTGGCTGGGCGTATATTGGGTTTAACGTGTTTGCGGCGGTGTTGTTGTATTACCTCCTGCGAGTGAGGAGTTCGAAGGGGAAGACGGGGAAGTGGGCGAGTTTGATGAAGTATTATTTGTGCAGTGCGGGGAGGTGGGTTAGGGCGTTGTTTACGATGCGGTTTGAGAAGACGCCGCAGGAGAAGATTCATTTGAATCAGAATCTCCTTTGAGAGGGTTGAGAAGATTGGAGGATAGAGTGGGACTTTGGTCTGTGGGTGGAGAGAGAGGGGTAGCATCCTTGGTTGAACATACCATATATTGTGAACTTGGTTTTGATTTTCTGGTTTATGTTTATTATATCGCGCGCCTTTATTAATATCTGTGTTTAATACTTCCTGAATATATGAAATTTTGTTAATTGGATTCAAATGAAATTTTTGTTTCTTATTTTTTTCTTTCCTTGCGGTCTCTTTTGGGCTTCCCCTTTTATATTTGGAAGCAAACACGAACTCGCCTTGCACAATTCGGATATTGCGAGCTCCTGATGCCCCCCTCTTGATGGTCATAACCACGGTGTCTAGGAGCTGATATTGGATCTTCTACATGATTGGTCGACCTGGTCAACACGCTAAAAGAATCAAACACCGATCCTTCTTTGATTTTGGTCGCCTTTCTCCGGAGTGACATGTTGACACAGTCGACTAATTCTCGTGTTTAATCCCTTCCGGGTATTAGCAGCAGTGGAGACCTCGTATCGCCCCCTAGCGCAGAGTGCTCGCTGTCATTCCAGCGCCAGCCGTTGCGGCTTAAAATGGACCCTTTCGGCACGAATGACTTTTTGTTTTTTGATCATGCCTCTTCAATTGAGGACAGCCTGTTGTAGCGGGCCTCGAAATCCGCGGGTTGGTTGTAATTCGGCGTAAAATCAACAAATTTTTGGATTCACGGTTACCCAACCATGGTGGATATCTCGGTCGGTGAAGTTTCCGGCTTCATCGCCGCCGGGGTGTTTGTCTGTCAGTGCTCCCAGCTGGATGTTATTTCGTGTCCCTGATCGACAGTGGGAATATCAATGCTAATGCAAAACATGCAGTGCAAGTATTTTTCCCTTTGGCTATCCCAGCCATTCTTCTCGCGTTCATATCAGATACGCACTCGTTGGTAACATGGTATGGGAGCCTGCAACCTCCTTTAGAAACTATTTTCTCTTGAACGAATAGCAGAGGCTGATACATATCTAGGTCTGTCCTGGGGCGTTTTCTTCAATCAACGCCATGGCCAACACTTCTCAATGTAGATACTGTGGCTACTACTGGTGTCAAGAGACGGGTCAATGTTGTCTCCTGGTTGTTAACCGTGGCTGTAGCGTTGGTCGCGGTCGCGTCTATTGTCACTCCTTTGGGTCTCTATGAATCGATCGAGCCCTCGGATGACGACGAGAATAGCCCCTTTCAATATATGAAAGACACCTCCGCATTACGGGACACCGCCGCGCCCTGATGGGTTTTTCTCTCGGAATTGCGGCACGGAGTATCCATGCCCGGGCTCTGTTGTCGAGAGAAAATGTGAGAAAATCGGTCTGCTGGAAAAATGCACGTCGAACATCGATACCACTCTCCCTGAGAGCTTCATCGCTCCGTTTAGAGATGGCGCTACCAAGTTTTCACCGTCTGTGTCGAGCATATTTGACATCCAGTGGAGAACCTATGTAGACAACGGATTCAAAGCAAGCAAAGACGTTTTCGTGAAACCCGCCTATCGCCAGTTGGCTACTCTGCTACTAGAGGATAAAATCATTCCCGTCGAAGGGCTTGTAGTCGACATGAAGACTGGAGGCCTAGGTTTCCGAGCCCACACGGTACCTCAACGTCGCTACGAATTTGGCAGCAGATGGAGGGAAGATATTTTGTTCATTGAGCCGGAGACGCAATGCGTGGATTTGAATTTCACCATGGAATTCGTTCTACCCCGTGACGTGACGACGAGCGATCAATACGTGGAGGAGCTCAAAATAGTTGACCAGGGCGGTTTCTCTGGGTTGCGCGACAACCCTGCCCCTAGCCTTGATCGAATCATTGCCAACGGACAGGTAGACCTCAATTTGAAGGATAGAGCAATGAATGCGGGCTGGTTCAATAACTTCTTGACAATGGTGTTCTACAATGCTACGGACCCCAACATGCATGATATCAAGCGTCTAGATGTATCGGAAGGCGACACATTTCCACTGCCGTCCTTCTCTGAAAATACGACGTTCCGGGTTGGGTATGAAGTTTTACGCTCGAGTTTGGAGTTTGGAGAATATCTTAATCTAACGGGCAAATCGGGCGAGAATCGCACGCAATGGAGTGAGAATCCGTTCGATATTAGCATGAGAAATTTTGCATTTATCAGTAAGTGCCTCTTTTTGACAACACTGCCCCCTCTGGGAAACTAGGACTGAGCGCTGTTTGCAGAAAATCTTTGTGCCGGATCTACTTTCGATAGCCCAGCAAACATCAACACCACTCTTGTAGGATGCAGTCTACTTTATGGCGCTGCGAAGCGCATCGACAAAGGCGGTTCCTCTCTCATCGCCAACCCAGGTTCACGATGGTCTCTGCCGGTATACAGCTGCGCATCCGCCGTGAAAGCCCTGGTCAAAGAAGTAACCTTCCATTTCAACGGCACAACCTTCGAAGCGCTAGAAGTAAATTCCACAAAGCCGAAATCCTATACAGACCAAGAATCCAAACCGCTTTGGGCTATCGAAGATCTCAAAGAAATTCCCATTTCAGATGGAAAGCCACTGTGGGGGATTCTCGACCGCTCAAAGTCGAACGCAGATATTAGCTTTCCCTCCAACATTTCCACCATGTCCAACGACCATCTGTATCTTCCAGGATACATGGACGAGTACACATTGCTCCTAGAAGGCCCCAATGGAGTATCAGACGCTTCGCAGAATCTTCCTGGTGCTGAATTCTATACTCAAGCTATGCTCACCGCGCTCACAATCACCCGCCCCGGCGGAAATCGCGGTTATGTAGACTATTCGGGCTTTTCAAGCCTAGCTCTATTTGCCAAATGGCAAAATCTGTCTAAAACGCCGGAAGGCGCCGCTAGAATTCTCGATTTGGTGTGGACGGACTCGGCTGCCAACGCTGTCATGGGCACGAAGGGTTGGGGTGTGACGAGTTTCTCCGCAAACGCGCATCAGACAAGGCAGAAGGAAAACCCGGAAAATAAGAAGGGTAATAAGAAGCGCCAGACGGGGAAAATAGACCAGGATGATCCCATAGTCCCCGTTACAGTCTTTAAGAAGTACATCCGCTACAAGATCCCTTTTGCGGTGCCCGCGTTTATCATCCTAACCGCCACTCTCGCGACGGCCGTTACGCTTACTATTCTATGTATTATGGGGCGGACAGGGCCAAAGCGGATGCGGACATTTCTGGAAGCCTCTTCCACGGGCAGGAATGTTGGAACCTTTGTTATCGACCAAGAGGATGAAAATGTATCCAAGGGGACGAAGGCGTGGGTTAAGAGCGTGGGAAGGAAGATCGTGAGAATTACGAGGGAGGGTATTAGCTTAGAGGGAGAGGGGAAGGAACAAAAGGAGGATGGGGAAATCGTGGAGGAAGGGGGGATTGTAGAGGAAGCAGAAAATGTGGAGGAAGGGGAAACTGTTGAAGATGAGCTGAGGGATCCGCCGGAAGCTGATGAGCGGACGCAAATGGTGAGCCGGAGTTCCTGAAAACTTCCTGGTCTCATTTGTGTCTGGGAATGATCTTGATGAAACCCAGGTTCCGTTCTCGAGGGACTATATATATATAAGTGTTCCTGTATGCATGGCTGTTCAGGCCCAAAAACGTATTATGAATTTAGATTGGAGTTGTATATCGTTTTCACATAAATTTTCTAAGTACCCGTGCATGACACCTACTGTCCAGAGATCAAAGCCAAGCGGCAAGCCCTAATATCCCAACGGCAGCAGGCGCCATCCCTCCTACCACATTCTTCATGGCTGCAACATTACTGGTCGTGGGCGTGCTTGCGGGGTTACTTTCACTGGTCACCGTAGTCGCGCTCGTCTCCCTCGGCTCTGTCATAGGGACACCGCCCGTTCCGGGGATTGTTGCGGTGGGCGTGATCGGCGAGGCATTCTACACAGAATTCTAAGATCAATACAGGTACAGAAATCATTAAGAAGGAAGTGGGCGTTCACGTACAACTAGGTCACAGCACCCCTCGCCGGAGCACACGGTCCCATCAGAACAGCAGATCTGCTCGGTAGGATGATAGCACTTGATGTTTGGAAACTCGCCTGACGACGGACAGTAGATGAGCCCTTGGCTTTTGGAGCAGCATTTCTCGCCGGATTCACCGCGGTAGCAGTCGAAACTGAATGGCGTGCCGGTAGGCGTGTGGGATGGGGTATAGAGGCTTGTGGGAAGGGGAGTGCCGTCGGCCGTGCCTGTTACGCCTGGTCCTCCCTGTGAATTGGGTGTTAATGGCTGAAAAGATTCTCCTCATACGTTCATTCTGATATAGATGTAGTCTGAGAATACTTGTCAGAGATATCAACTTACGAAATCATCACAGCAACTATTGTCCTTCGCAACGCAGAGTACTTCAATTACAACGAGTTTGTTAGAATAGATATCCTGTTATAAGGCGATCCCGATCGTCTCCTTGCAAGGTTAACTACTGACATGCATCCGCACAGCATTGCTGTCCCATATCCGGATTGAAGCACCCGATCGAGCTACAAATGACATATCCTTGTCCAAAGCACTCTGTGCAAGTCTTGCAGGTGAGACGCGGATCGACATCGAGCTGCCGGGGCAAGAGTTTTCTTTCTTGAGCCAAAGCACCAGAAGCTGATGCTATTAAGAATGCTAGGAGGAGCCGCGATGACCAAGCCATGTCTTCCTCGTCTGTTTCCCACAAGTGCCTCGGTTTTTCAAGATTTAAACAATCCCAGCGTGGATAGAATGCTTGGATGAGTGGTGGCTAGGGCGGGTAACTCTTGGGCGGTTGCAAGAGATATGAATGACATAGAGAATCGGGAGTGCGCGCGAAGCAGCGAAGAAAAAGGTGCGACAGAGGGAATTTAAGCCGCATCTTCGTCTCCTCCTCTGTTGTCCTCCGCAATTGGATTTTTTCCTCGTGCGGAAATGGCGGATTCACGTCGCATCTCTAAAGCTCGTATTCATGGGACGGTTGCTCTTTAGCTCCGGATTAGACCTGAAGCAGAGAAATGAAAGCTGGAGCCGCCGCACCAACCAGCCAATGCGAAGTTTCGGGGACCCAATTGACAGCGCACGCTAGCCCAGGGGAGGATCAAACAACACAGACGGGTCATCCTCCAGACAGGCCCCCGCTCATTTCGCATGTTCGTCAAAACGATTTCACGCTGGGCCCGCGGAGGCTCTTATCAATGCTGGTTTGGAAGAGAATGCGCGGAGCCTCAATTTCGCAAGATGCCCAGCTCTGCATCGCTTTTGATACGGTCTTGGTCTGGCGTTGGCCTGTCTGCAACCAAAATAACGGCTTCTGGACCGATACTAATAATAAATATCACCCTGGCTGCGAACAGAGCGAGCGTTAACATACTGTTTCACTGAAAGTAACGGGTTCGAGATGGTAGCTTTTGCAGCCTGGGGTGGTGGTGGGGAAGATGTGTCTCATGTCCAGTAGCATTCAAGTCTCGCTGGAGTATTTATGGCAATATGGGAACTTGCATTTCTAGCGAAGAAAATAAAAATAGAGGTCGACATAGGACACACGCCGGGGAGTCGGGCCTATCCAACTTACTGTAGTGGTGAGCATACAAACATTGCTGAAACAAATTAGTTTCAAAGAAGCTTCTCGTCGCGACGTACACCTTTCGGGTGGAAAGCTCTCTGTGCATCTGGCTTGTCCAGAGTGTGGCTAGTTATTGAGTTTTGCTCGGTCGAGTTCCGCCGCTCACACGTTGAACATAGTCCGCTCATTCTTAACAGATGCAGGGTCACCTTTGACAACGAAGCTACCTAGGCAATAACCATAGGGGAGTGGAGTCAACAATCTCACTCGTTCTTCAGTGCATAGAATGAGTATATGCAACAATCGTTCGTGTCGGCAACGTGAACTTTATTTATATCCGGAACCATCTCTAGGCTGTCCACTGTGCCGCACCGACAAACAAACCCCTTGCTCCATTTTGATAATTAATATATTTCATGTCAAGCATTCGAGCGAGGAAAAACCGGCTATTTCTGGTGATATTCGCAGATCCCCCTTTGATGTTCCCGAGGGCCGGCTGTATGCTGCAGTGCCGAACCGACCCCACAGTCCTCATTGCCGAAATGTATGAAATCGGCAGAAAGCCGAATTCTGAGGATTCTTAGGAATCGATATATCTCCTTCCATGAGAGTTAACTCTTTTAGATACATAGAAATAGCAATATAGACCGTTTAACTCGGGCTTTTTTTTTTTTTTGATTTTTATATTCATTTCCATGGTGTGAAAGAATCGGTTGTCTGCGTTTTTGAAAATGATGTTCAGATCAAGACATCCTGAGATCGATGGTAGGTAGGCGCATGAGGGGATGTTACATAGAATCCCGAGTTTCTGGCTTTCAACATTTTCCACATCTATCTTCAGTCCATCATCCCTATACTTTGATGAGCTTTCTTCGTCTGCCCCTACATTTTCTGTTTCCCATCCATTCTTACTAACAGAGAAATCCGGTAGTTCCCACAAATATAACGGTATGGCAATGGCTATTCGAATCCCCTCAATTCTCGGTCTTACACAAATACCAGCCGCATGAGCTGGCCGGATATACCAATGCGGTCACAAAAGAACGTATCAACTGGGCACAAGTCAAGGAGGCTGCAACCTATGCAAGCACGGCCCTAGTGAGGAAATATGGCATGAAAGAAGCCGACACCGTATCCCTCTTCAGCCAGAATACAATCTGGTATCCTGTAGCTATGTTTGCGGGTCTCAGAGCTGGTATGTATATAATTACATATAGGCCAATCTTCATACTCCCGTACATTCACTGAAGCTGCCTTTTATTTTTGCGATTAGGTGGTAAAGTGGCTGGTGCCTCCCCAGCATACAACGTTGAAGAAATGTCATATGCCCTCACAAAGGCGGAGACAAAATATCTCATGACAAGCCCGAACTCGTTGAAGGTTGCCGTGGCTGCTGCTAAGGTTGCTGGAATTCCGCGAGAACATATTTTTCTGCTCGAAGGAAACGCAGAGGGGTTTACTACCTTCAAGGACCTGCAAGAGATCGGGAAAGGCTACGGCGAGCAGGGCCAGATTCCACCGCATACTATACCGGCCGGGAAGACAAATAAGGATATCTGCGGATTTTTGAACTTTTCTAGTGGAACAACTGGATTGCCGAAAGCTGTGAGATATCATAAAGATCTTCGAAAGGGGGGGTGGGGTGGCATTGCTAACTCTCCATCACAGGTCATGCTTTCGCATCACAATGTAATGGCCCAGTGTTTGCAGATGAAAGAGATCACTCCGTGCGAACCAAAGACGTTTCTCGGTGCTTTACCACTGTTTCACAGTGAGTCTCCCCACATCAAAAGCTGCCTGATGGCTAAATGTTCAACGATATATCTTGTATCTTGACTAACTGTAGCCCCACCTATTCCCCCCCCTTTCCGAATAAAACAGTCACCGGTCTCATCCGCTTCTGCAATAACCCTATCCACCAAAATGACGAAGTCATCCTCCTCCCACAGTTCTCCATGGAACTCACCCTCAAGTCCATCGTAGAATACAAGATCACCGAATTAATCCTGGTCCCGCCAATCGTCATCCGATTCATCCAAGATAAAATCGTAGACCAATACGATCTCTCCTCCGTCAAACGCATATCCTGCGGCGCAGCACCCCTCAGCAAAGAAATCGTCCAATTGCTCGCGAAGAGATTCCCCGACGCCGGCTTTAGACAAGGGTATGGTATGACGGAGTCGTGCGGCTGTCTGACCTCCCACTCTCCCAAGTACTACGGCTACGAGTACGCGACCACAGTGGGCGATTTGATCCCGTGCACGGATATCAAAATCGTCGATGACCAAGGGAAGGAACTGGGTTATAACCAGCCTGGAGAAATACTTGCCAAGGGCCCACAGATCGCCATGGGTTATCTCGGCAGTGAGAGCGCCACGGCCGAATCCTTCGATAGGGACGGATTCTTCCACACGGGCGATATTGGCAGTATGAATGAGGAAGGGCTAGTCTCGATCGTTGATCGGATCAAGGAGATGATCAAAGTGAAGGGAATCGCCGTTGCGCCTGCGGAACTTGAGGATTTACTCCTTGGCCATCCGTATGTCTCTGATATAGCCGTGCTGGGCAAAATGGACGACTATGCGGGCGAACGACCGAAGGCGTACGTTGTGCTCAAACCGGGCGTTGAGAAATCGGAGGCTGTTGGGAGAGAGCTGATGCAGTATGTTAGGGAGAGGAAGGTGCGGTTTAAGTGGGTGGAAGAGATCGAGTTTACAGATGCGGTGCCGAAGAGTGCGAGCGGGAAGATTTTGAGACGGGTGCTGAAGGAGCAGGAAAGGAGTGGTGTTAGGGGGGTGGTTGTACGTGAGAATGGGGAGAGGGCGAGGCTGTGATTTTAGAGAAAAAAATAGGATAAAGACGGTTTTTGGGTTTCTTCGCATGTGTCAATGACTAGAAGGTGATTTTAGATGGTTGATGTCATTTTCCGTCCAAGCCCCTGAAGTAGATCTGCGAATCGGCGCGTTCCGCCGCTCTTTACAGGCGTACGATATACTCGTTTTATACGTGTCCTTGCTTTATACATCTAGAGAAAACTCAGCTGGTATACACATATTTGGTAACAACACTTACCCATAAAACGATCACGACCCTTGTACAGGACTTAGGTTGGTATGCGATTTCAAAGACCTGGCAGCTTACGGTTGGAATTTTCGGACACGTCCGTCTGGAGAGCCCCCCAGGACGGCAGGAACGGAGCTCCCTATGCCATTGAAATGTGTGACCGGCGGTAACTTATTGACATTCTCTCACCATTTAGCTTGAATCGCGTCTTTGACGCCAGTTGAACTCGTCTCCTGGATAAAATGTATGTAGCTACATCTAGGCCCAGTTTAGGATTCATCAAGGAGAGTCAAAAAAATTCATTATCAAGGCCCGTGTCAGTCCTGCCCTTGGCCTTCATAATTTCGCTTTTCTCCCCTTGATTCTGGAAGGGATTGGAGCGTGCTCCTCGAAAAAAGAAAAGGAAAGAGAAGAAAAGATTTGTAGACTCGCGCATTGCGCTGCTGGGCGGCTCCTCTAGTTTAAGGTTTGGGTCTAACTAATTAAGCTTATCGGGGGCCAAGTGTTAGAGCTTGGTTACAAGGATATCAGGGTGGCAGCAGCTTTATGGTAGACTGTAATATTACTGATTCTTGAGAGAGAGAACTAGCTATTGCAGAGAAACAAGAATGAGTATAGAATGTCATGACTTCTGTGAGTCATATGATGCTCATGTAAGTGTGCTCTAAGCTCTAGATCTTACACTCTGTCTTCTCATCTTCTCTCACCTTCTTCTCAGAGTGATGAGATTATTATATTATACATGTGACATAGATATAACAATAATATGAAAACAGAAAATTGTCAGCAGAACATACTCTGCTCTGAGCTAGGTATACAGTATACAGTAGTGCAGATAAGAAAACAAAGAATTACTTAAGAAGTGAAATTAGTAGAACACACTCTGCTCTGTTCTGAGATGCTAGCAGAATATACTCTGCTTTAGATATTATATGAAATAGTGAGAGCTTTCTTAACTCTACTTTTGAGATTGTGTAGTAGAATGTGCTCTGCTCTACTCACTAGTGAGATATACTCTGCTCTATAAAAAATGAAGCAGTCTGTTACTGTTGTAGATCACTCTTATAATAGTGATTGATACTGTGATATTATATTTGAAAAGAATCTAGTGTGCTGATATAAATGAGATCTGCTTGTGAGACATTGAGAACTGAGTTTATTATAGAGAGCTGCTGAAACTGTATTGAGTAGTGAGTATAGAAGATATCAAGATGTGACTGAGCATTTGATAGATATTTATAATCAACTTATTCATTGAATTGAGAGCTGTGACTCACTTAATATATAAGATATTTGATTCAATTTCTGTAAATGAGCTTAGTATTGAGTATTTTCTGAATATCATTGTCTATATTATTATCTAGATTGAAATATAGCTTCTTCAGAGAAGTGTGCTGATTATTAAGAATGAATAAGTGATATAACTTTAGAAGAGAGATATGAAATATATCATATATATAGTAGAAAGATGACAGATTGAGTTAATAGACTTGTATATTAATATAAGTGTGTATAGAGAAGAGACTGAGAAACTTGTAATCTAGCTTATAGTTAAGACAGTGTGTTTTAATATTCTTAATATTAAGAAAAATAAAATTATCTATCTGAAACTCACAGAGCTTGTTATAAATGTAATATTATATAAGATTCTGTGAATGAAGAAGATAATTATGAGTCTTTTACTGAGTATTCTTAATAAGTAGAGTATAGTGTTCTGTGATGATATCATCTATCTCTGAGTATAAGAAGTTAAATATAATTAAGAGTGCTGAGTGACAGCTCAGATTTATGAAGAATGAAATAAAACTATGAGTGAAATGCACAGAATTACTATAGACAAACTTAGCTAGAATGAGAAGATTCACTCAGTCATTTTATAAGTAAGTGATATATAGATGCAGATATATTTCAAGTTCACAGTTTTATCTCTTCATTTAATTATCTGTTTATATATAATAGATGATGAAAAGATAATGATCAGAACTGAGAAGACTGATAAAATAGTATCAGAACTCAGAGATGAAGAGATGATTATAATCAGAGATCAAGACTGCTGATATTTCATGAAAATGAATAATATTATTTATAAATAATTAAGTGAATATCTCTGAGAGAAGATCTGCTGTAGTGAGAATATAGTAAGAGTGTTTAAATCTTTTATATATAATAATAAGAACAGTGTTAAATATAGTGTCTATGATGAAATAGATTAACTTGAAGAGATTTATCACAAAGTTAAGAATAATTGTATATCAGTTAATATCTGAGATGAGAATGAATGTGAGCTCTTCATATATTCTATAAGTGATGAGTTTGAACTGCTTGTATACTTTACAGCTGTGTACATAGTTATCTACATCATATTGTATAATAGATCATCAGAATCAATGATTTATTAAGATGTATATACAGTGAGACTTAAAGTGTTCTGCAGTGAAAGTGTTGTGAAAGCTCTGCAGAATGAGAATTCAAGTGAGTGTGTAATCTGAGATAAAAACTCAGTCTTTGTAAAAGAGTAGATCATTCTCTATTACTTAATTTTCAAAATTGTTCTAATCTATAAGAGATATGAGTGACTCAAGATTTTCAGAAAGACTGTTATAAATAACTTATAGCAGAAGCTCAGTGATCTGACTGTTAACATCAGACTGTGATATTTAAAAGTGAGTGAGAAGTGATGCTAGTAAAACAGAGCTTATTATTTATATCACAAAGAGAGAGATAAGATAAGTGTTATAAAGATAATTATAAAAGATATTCAGAAATCTGTGAAAAGTATTATTAAGTTCTGTAAGATTATCTGAGTGTGATCAGTAATTCAGATATTGACTGAGAATATCTACTGAGTTACTACAGTCTTTTTTATACTTTATTATAACATCAAGCTTACTCAGATATTAAGCTTATCTTACTTAATAACAGCTAAGAATCTTAATAATGAGAAAGAGAAGAAAATTATAATAATCACTGTATATAACTATGCTGTGATGATTGCTTCTAATGAAATAACTTCAATATTTAATTGACTCTATTATAGTTAACATCTCTTAATTATAAATTTCATAGTTATGCTCTGCACTTGATATTTTTCTGCTATAAAATATAACTGAGTGTAGATGTTCATCTGTATCTTTCTGTATGAGAATTCTGCTTATAATGTAGCTGCTGACATTATAGAAAATGACTATATCAAGCTCATCTGAGTAGAATATAAGCAGAGATGCTTTGATAAAGATATTCTTTAGTTGAAAAAAACTAGAGCTTTCAGACTCTATTCATTGAAAAACTTTGTTAATCTTTAAAAGACTAGTCATTGACAGAGTTATCTTACTGTAGAGATGTATGAAGCAGTGATAGAAATTATAAAATTTAAAAAATTTATGAATATCTCTAATTAACTTTGAAATAAGTCATATTACTATAGCTTTGATATATTTTGAATTTATATAAGTGTCAGAACATTCTATTATATAGTCTACAAAATCTATTTTCTTCTGAAGAAAGTGACATTTGAAGAGATTGTATATTAGATGAGCTTCTCTAAACTTCTACAGTACTTATTTAATATATTATCAGTGAGTGTCTGAATTGTAATTCTTAGTGTATATAATGACATTGTCTATATAGATCACTGCAAAGTTATCAATGTATAAGAGCAGTGCTGTCTGAATATATTATTGAAAATGATTAGATGAATTGTAAAGATTAAAGAGTATAATAAGATATTTATAGTTACTGTACTGTGTTTTAAAGATGATTAGATGTTTATATCTCTTTATGATTTACAGAAGATGAAATGCATGAACTAGATTCAGCTTTATAACTCAGTATATTTCTGTGAAGTATTCTAGAAGCTCTGATATAAAAGATATTATATATTGATTTTTAACAGTGATTGTATTCAAATTCTGATAGTTAATATAAAATTATTTGATTTCATCTTTCTTCTGTACAAAGAGTACTGAGAAGATATAAGAAAATCTACTAGAGTGTATAAACTTATATTTCAGATTTTCATCAATATACTTTTTTAGTAGTTATAACTCTGATTAACTCATATTATAGAGTGAACTCTTTTTCAGAGACTTATCATTTATAAAAGTAATCTTCATATTAGCATCTGAGTATAAGACTAGAGTGTTAGTAGTGAGTAAGTGAAAGACATTCTGAAAGTCTTTCAGTTTAAGAGACAGATATGTGATTGAGAAATACTAACTAATTTATAATTATATAATAATAAAGATAATATTATCAGAGAGAGTAAAGTCTTTAAACTCTCACAGAAGTCACTCTCAATTAAGTTATTTTATATAAAATCTGTTAAAAAAATGACTGAAATCTCAGTGTATATCAGAGTTAGTATATCTTAGTTAGAGTATTTTCAGTATAAAAGATCTTGAGATGAGTATTAAGAGAAAGTAGTGATCTGTTAACTGACTATTAAAACTTGATAAAATTACTCAGTAGATATAGAGATGAGATGAGTATCTTTAATCTTGAAAATCTTCTAGAGATATACTTAATATAAGAACTTTCATAGTATTGAGAGCTTCAGCAATTATAAAGATGATAATATTTAACTCTGCTTCAGAGTTTATTATAGTAGAGAGAATGAGTATATCAGTATTTTAAAAAAGATGAGTAATATTATTTAAAATAAGTGTGATTCAAAGTATAGAGATGTTATATTATATAACTTACACTGAGAGAGTATAACTGTTAATTAACTATGTAAATGAGTTAATTAAGAGTGTCTGTTTATACATGATCATCTCTAGTGATATACAGTCTTATTTTTTGATTTTGAGAAGACTGAGTGAGTGTGAGATGACACAGTATATAAAAGTATTTCATTATCAGTGATAATAGTAGACAGTGAGATACTTTGATAAATGAGTGTGATAACTACAGATGCTAGACAGATATAACAGTTATTAACTCAGTGTCTTATACAACTGCATTATATACAGATGTCTTTACACTGATATTTTCAGTATTCTATATCTATAATATCAGAGTTCTTATTAGTGCTGTGAGAGAATCTGTCTAAGAATTATAAATATACTTAACTTGCAGAGCTGTTACAGTTATATATATCATATATATTATATATCAGATTAAATCTGACTTATTTATTATTATAATTATTATTGAGAATCATCTGTTTAAATATTATAATATAACTCTCTGTGATAATAATGACTTTTTTTCAGTCTGTGAAGATAGCTGATTAAATATTAAAATAGATCTGATTAATCTATTATAAAATAAATATAATTAACTTAGTATAAAATATAAAGCAGATGACTGAGTCATTTCAGCAGAGATTAGCTGTCAGTGTTTCAAAGTCAGCAATGAAATCAATTGCATATTAATTATACTGCATTTATAGAGAGTTCATTTATAACTCTATAGTGAGAGCTGTATTGATTTCATAGTAATTATTATATAATCAGACTTTGAGAACTTCTCAGATAATTATATGTATATTATTATTAATCTGTATGTATTGAATATATTGATAAATTTTGAAAGCTAAGTAGCTAATAATAAAAACTATTTTAAAAATGTCAGTAATGATGAGATGCTCTCTGATATTATTATTTATATTCAGTAGTTAAAAGTATATATCAGTGAATTTATTGAATATATCTAACTCTCTCAGCTTAACTTTAGTTGAGTGAGATTCAGAGTTAAGTAATGAGAGATCACTAGCAGAGTATTTTTTTATAATATCTAGATATTGAGTAAAATGAGTATTCTTATCTATCATTGCATGATTCTGCTTGACTAGTTAGTTAACTTGATTAATAAGACTTTGCATCTCATGAGTGAGTGTTATATTACTAAGTGAGCTAGTGATGTTTTTTTGTATATTTCATCTAAGTGAAAATTTTTGAGATTCTGCAGCTGTGAGACTGTGACTGATATTATAGAGAAGAAGAATCAGTGTGTTAGAGCTTGATTATAAGAATATCAGAGTGACAGCAGCTTTATGATAGACTGTAATATTACTGATTCTTGAGAGAGAGAACTAGCTATTGCAGGGAAGCAAGGATGAGTATAGAATGCCATGACTTCTGTGGGTCACATGGTGCTCATGTAAGCGTGCCCTAAGCCCTAGACCTTACACCAAGAAAGAGTCACGCTAACCTATTTAGGGACGTTTATCGCAAGGCCCTTGGATCCCTTTACTTCTTGTAGTTTATTTAAAAGTTTACCAGAAATCAAAACATCTCAATTTTACCATATGGCATTTTGATAACAGTGTCTGATGGGTGTGCGTGCGCCGAAGGTCGATTGAGGTGATGGATGGTGTTACAAAGGATTCAAGAGTAATATTTGCTGCTGTAGATACATCTTTTGCCCCTTTTCCACTGTGTTGTAGGGTTAGTCTATAGTACAATTAGGTTCACTCGACGAAAAAGTACAAACGCTTCACGATATATGGATCACGGTGGTCCGTGGCAAGAGTGAGAGAAAGGAGGTGCTGAAGGATTCCAGGCGCGCTATTCAGCTCCGCGTCTACACGGTTCCGTCCGTCTCCTCTGCAAACAGAGAATAACTAACTAGTGGATGGGCAAGTGGGTTATTTTAGAGACACCCGGCGCACAAGAAGTGATGAAAAGGGGGGGGGGGGGGGGGGTGTTTGGCTGTTGAGACGTAATGACTTTATCTGAAAAGCGCCTGTAATTTCTAACTACCACACACATCTAAGACTCTATTTGACTTTCACGATTTCTCAACATTCAAGAATGATTGTATTTAAAGGATTCGACGTAAGATGGATGCATAATTTTCAATAAAGCCCTGAAGCTCGACTCTAGTCTTGTGTAAGACTCTGCAGTCAAACACCCGCGTCCCGCATCGATAAACCCCATTGCACCAGGTCATTTGGTGAAGTCAAGCTCCTCTGGAGTTCTGGGCATGTAAACCATGACCATGAAATGGTCATGCTCCGTTAAAAGATTTGGTGTTCCGATTGCATGCGACTGAAATGTGCGCATAACCTCTGGGCGGTTTTTTTTGACGCTGGTATCTAGAGCGGATTGGCCATGTTCGTCGGATCTCCGAGCCCGAGGCGCGAAGAGCTGACCGAATGTAGCATGATATGCGCCCCAAAGCAAACATTCCTCAGCGTAATCTAAATGCAAAATGCGAGAAGCCGACAGAAAAAGCCGAGGGGTGCCTCGAAAAATACGCGAAGGAGCCGTGCAAACAAAAGCCCTTCCAGCACACTAGAAAGTTGAATGGAAATCCCAATGCCCGATCTCAACAATTTGATCCACGTGGCAGAAGCTATGAGGGCTTGAACGCCTAACTTGATAGCTAAGCTTTGGGAATCAGGTTTGCAACCTCTTGTGAGTTCGTCAACCTGACGTGTAGTTAACTGATTTACCATGTAAATCTCTAGCGTGGGCCGAAGACTTTTGTTCCAGACCTCCATACATTGTGCCGACAAATGTGAAACCAAAGAAAATTTTCGGTATCGTTCCCATAATGCTATTTCGACCTGAGAGCTCCTTCCTTGGTCAACCCTCTATCCCCGCCCCCTCCCCTCCTCCAAAGCCAAATAGCCTCAGTCGCCCATGCTCTCGCGCTGGCGTGTTTCCCGATGCGTCCCACATTACTTGAACCAGCGCCGCCAGTAGGAGTAGTGGAAGTGGTAGCCGTAGTAGTAGTGGTAGTAGAAGATTCAGATTTCGATCCACTACCACCCCCAGCCTCAGCCAACATACCCGCAACCACACCTTCGCGCTCCACGACACTCCACAGACCCTCAACAAGTGCGCTACCGCGCTCCCCAAACTCCCCCTTCCCCAATCTATACAAGAACCTGCCGAGAACTTGCCAGGCCAGACAGCGCTGGGCGGGGAGTGTGGAGCGAGAGAGGATTGCAAGTTCCGGGATTGTGTAGCCGGCCGCTTCGGGATCTTCGGCGTGGTGGTGGAGGCCTAGGGTTGTGGGGATGGAGAGAGAGGTGCGTGGAGCGAGGAGGCTGCCGATGAGCGAGAAGCGGAGGGAGGCGGGGGAGATGGAGGTGGCGGCGCTGTCGGGGTGGTAGGGGGATGTGGAGGGGTTGTTTGGATCGTCGGATGCAGGGTCGTTAGGCGGTTGGAGCCAGGAGAGGGAAGAAGGATCGTGTGGGATATCTGGGAAGTAGTGGGTTTGTAGGTCTGCGAGGAAGGATGGGGAGGAAGGGTCGAGGTTTGGCATGGGAGATTGGCGTGGGGGAGGTTTTGGGAAATGAATGGGACCTGTTGGAAATTCGGAGGCGGGGTATAGTTCGGAAGGTGGGTGGGGAGGTGGAAGGTTGTCTATGATCGATGATGGCTGGGGGGGTCGCTCTTGTTCTTCAAAGTCTGCAACGGCGGGCTTCTCTACTGTCTGCGAAGATGGAATGTCAAATGATACCGATTTGGGAGGCTTCCTGGGCTGTGTAGATGTCCCCTCTGGTTCTCCTTTTGACCCTGTTGGCGAATTACCCTCCCTATTATCCCTCCTTCCCTTGTCCATCCGATGTTTCATTTCTTCATGTTGGTGGTCCTCCTCGATATTTGCCCTTCGGAGGAGGCGTTCGATGAGCGATTGCGGAAGCGCAGACATCAATTCCCCACGCTCTCTTTCAATCTCAGCAGGAGACATGGCGGCCAGTCTCTGTTTGGTTTCTTCTTCTATGGATTTCTTCTCATTTTCCGCATAGGAAGGCGCCTGGCCAAGGTTGGATCTACCAGAAGTGCTGCTCTCTTCCGGGGGCTGTTTATGATTTCGCAAAGATTCTGGCTCTGATCTTTGCTTTTTAAAAGTAGACACCCTAGATCGCTTTCGGGGCCCTGGAAAACCTGTGGAACTAGAGGAGGCTCGTGGAGGAGCAGGTGGCAGAGGGGTAGAAGAGGATGCTCGCTCTTTGATGTCGCCGATAAAACCTAGGGAATGCGATTGGACTGGGTTGTCGTTGTCGTTGTCGTTGTAGCTGCCATCGTCGTCAGAGAGGTCGATGTGAAAGCGCTCTCCACGGATAGCCATCTTCACCGATTGTCCAAATGTATATATACAGTAGCAGTCAAGCAGCAATACTGTTCCGGATGTAGTAGTAGTTTTTTTGTTGAACATGTCAAGGCTGGCAACTTTATCAGATCGGATGACTGAGTCAGCAGCGGCTGCGGCTTTGTGCTATTTTGGGACTAGCGCGGTCTCGACCCAGGTTAAGGTTTCGCATCACGTGGAAGCGGCTGGAATACTAACCGAAAGAAGAAGTTTTGCCAAGCCGATGTAGATCTAGGAGAAGTTACATGTATCTATTCGATATAAAAACAACCTCTCAGAGGAATTACTAGAGTAGGAATGATACAGAAGTAGAAGAGGTATATGTGCTGTATGGTAAGTCTCTGCAGCTACGTAGGAGCTTCGGGGACCGACAAACTATCATACCCCGCGCAATTGAGCATATTTGGGGGTGTTTCTGGTCGGGTGTGGCTTGCTGTGGCGAGTGTTGGAGCTAGGGCCGATAGACCATGAACCTGCAGCGAAGTTCTGGACAGTGCCGAGGAGTAAGTTAGTCCAGGCCAGGTGTGGTTCCAGGAAGAGAGCGGAGAGAGGTAGCAGCTACAAGAAACTCCCAGAGAGACAATGGAGTGTGTAAAAAAAGAGTTGATATGGAACAACCCCCAGAAAGAAATAAGGTATTTCCATAACTATATCCCTTGCCAAGGTCCCAGCAACTAGTCCGCATATGATATCGACTATGCACAGATGTTCCCCACAAGCAGCTCTTTTATTTTAATACATAGCTGGATACAGGGCAAACCGACAGACAGGCAGACAGAGTACATATCAGCCGGCGTGTCGTGCATGGCGCATCCCCCTTGATCGTGGCTGGTGAGGTACTGTACATTCTCCGGGCTTGCATCATCCAGCTTCAATCAGTCAATCAATCATCCGTGTCCCTTGAGGCAAAGCACCACAGCAGCTGTTTCGCCATTTGACTTTTCCTGGCTGCTTCCTCCTTCTCGCCTCTCGTTGTTGGTCCAGGTCCAGTTCCAGTTCCCCTTTCCCTTTCCTTTACCTTTCCTTTTTCCCTTTCGCTCTAGTAAGAAGTCTGCGCCTGAGTCTGAGTCTGAGTCTGCGCATGCTACTAATACCGGATCCCATCCCCCCTTCTCTTCTCTCTTCTTCTTCTTCCTTTCTTTCTTTCTCTCTTCTTCATTTTCTCTTCCCTCTCCTTCTCATACTCACACCCTTCTTCCACGCTTCTTGTTCTTGTTCCTGTTCCATCCCGCTACCACACAACTCCCGTATCGCGCGCCCTGGCCATCGCCATCTCGTCGCCCGTTCTTATATGACAGCTTCACCTCCCCCCCCTCCCCGCGCTCCCAAACTCCCATCTTCCGTTCGTCTTCATTCTCGCCAACTTTTTCTCACCATCACCAAACGCTCTCCCCGGAACACGTCAACATCATCATCATCACCACCCACCATCCACCATCCACCATCTCAAAACGCCCCAAAAACTCTGGTTCCCTGCGTATTTGAATGATCGCGGATAATTAATTCATTTTGATGTTCCTGGAGCTTGCTTTATCCCGCCACCACCCCAACACACCACCACCAGTCTGGTCCGTCCACAGCGCATCCGACCTCCAAACCGCTTTTTCTTCCTTTTGTGGTTTTCGTGTTCCTCAATCTCCTGCCTAACCAACTCCGTGAAACTAACCAACCACCACCACAACACGACGGTTCTCTTTCCTACCTACCACGGTCGCCGCCCGGGCCATATTGCTTGCCAGGATCGATGTTCATCCACCACCAATAAAAAAGGGAAAAGTCATTGATTTTTCTATTGTTCATCAACCGCCAATCTCCGACACGAAACAACTCAACACCACGTGATTATTTTATTTTTGCTGCAGGACGAAGCAAATTTTGCACAAAATAAAATAATTAAAAAAAAATCTATTTATTTCAAAAAGGCGAAAAATAGGACAACGAGCCAGGTTCTGAATAATAAAGAGGAATCTGTTCTCCAGCCCAGAGATCATACATACACATGTGTGAACATTCACACTGGGACTTGTTCGAGATCTAAAAGAAATAAAATAATAATAATAATAATAACAATAATAATTGAATGACCCGTGGCTCAGACAGGGGTTTATTATTATTATTATCATTATTATTATTATTATTTGCGTTGTTGCGGATTTAATAAGTATTCGTGGTGGAGAAGAACAGCATGTCGGGAGATGTTGCGGATGAAGGCTGGCGCGGCAAAGGCCGCACTCGGCGGGCAGAACAACAGCAGCAGCAGTCGACCCTGAACAGCCAACCGCCTGCCGAACCACAACCACATATACAACCACAACCACAGTCACAGCCTCAACTACAATTGCAACAACATCTGGAGCAACAGTTCCAACAGCAGCTACCGTCTGCCAAAATACTCAAGTCTTCGTCGCCTGACTTGTCTTCTCCTAATTTATCCGACTGCGAGAGTGTGCCTACTCCCGCCCATTTTCTTTCGCGGGCTTCGTCCCCTAATACTGCCCCGCAGACCACCTCTACTTCTACGAGCACTGCTGGCGCTGCCGTTCCCACTGTCACAGTTTCAAAGAGCTCTGGAGGTGCTGGAGTAAAAAGTGAGAAACAGGACGCCGCCGCTGCCACTGGCACCGCGAAGCCGAAACGTACGAGACGAAAGAAAGAAGACAAGGACCCAAAAGAGAAAAATAAGGAGACAAAGCCCCGAAGACGTCGCACTAGTAGCAAAAACAATAACAACAACAACAATAATAATAATACTAACAATAACCTGAACCAGACTCAAAATCAGCAGCTTTCGGTCACCAACGACAATGCAGATCGGGGAGCATCGCGCAAAAGAGCCAAGCTGGATCATCCACAGGATACCAAGCCCTCTCCTCCCTCACGGCAGTCCAAGATCACCGATCTAGTTACTCCCCATCCTGCTCCTACTTCTACTCCTTCGACGCTATCTCCAACTCATGCGTCGAGCCAGTTCCATCTTGCCCCATCTTCGTCCACCTCCCCCCGGCTGCAACCACACCACCAGCCCCATCATGTCCATGGTGTTTCGCAGAACAGCAGCTATGAGGCATTCCCCACAAATGGGGATTCCCGCCATCCATTCCGGCCCTATCACATCCAACCCGCCCCTTCTTCCACTCCTACTTTAGCTCCCGTTTCCGCCCCCGCACTCGGTCCGCCCCAGCAACAAGCTCCACCCCAGCGGTCCAGTGGCCAGAACTATGACCCCATCCGCTCTGCTTTTGATAACTCTTCCCTCACCACCCCTCAGTTCTCTGCATCCTCAAAAATTTCCCTACCATCCAGTCATCACCAGTTTAGTCCCCCACCCAACACCAGAACACCGCCTCCTCGTCCAGTGTACCGAGCCAGCGCATCTCCTGCTATCGCCAGCATCATCGACCCTCCCATCCAACCATATTCCTCAGCTCCTCCCCAGTCATCTCTCTTTCATCAACAGACAAAACCTTCTCCGGAGAACAATCATTCTGCCAAGGGCTCACCTACTTCAGCCACTCCCACCTCAACCCCTAAAACCAATACGACAACTATCCAACAGCCTAAGCCTGTGCATCAACCGCTACCATCCTCCTCTCTCTTGCAAGAACCCATCAGCATGGACATCGACAGTGGGAACAGCGCCCGAGCGCTTGCTCCATCGGTACCTTCGAAA
>LDEV01000550.1:0-44184 GCA_001014755.1 Blastomyces silverae | reverse complement strand
TCCTCTAGCTCTAGGCCATAGCGGTATGGATCCTCCTCGACGACGCGCACGCTTTCGGCGAGGTCTTCTAGATCTGCGAAGAGTTCGTGGAGGGTTGTTTCGAGCTCTGAGCGTGCTTGCTGGAGTTCGGGGGACGAGGGCGACGTAGCTAGGGAGCGGATGCGGAGGTAGGAGGAGAAGAGGGGGCGGATGTTGTTGAGGGCGGAGAGGACGTCCCTGTTGGTTTTGTGGGGATAGCGTTAGTAGGGTGACTCTTGGGGAAAGTGGGAGAAGGGGAAATAGAACGTACGCTTGGACTTGGAGGAAGGGATCTGTTTCTGTTGAGGACGCCATAGGATATGTGTGTGTAAATGTGTAAATGTGTCGAATGATGGATGCGACGGAAGATATCTGGTTGACGACGTGGATGGATGTTTGTATCATACATAGTCCTTTATGATTATTGTCCTTGTTGCAGGCGGCAGATAGACCAGGCTTGGCGCCAAGCCCGGCGGTCAACTGCGGAGTTTCAAAATTTCTTTTTCCGCAAATTGACTTTTATATTTTTATTCTGCTGCCCCTGACATTATTTATTTCCCTTTTCTCTCCATACTTTTTTCTTTTATACAATCCTTCATGTATCTATCTACATGTTATATGGCTAAAATTTCCCTCCAATTGAAAACTTGAAAGCCTCACAATCCCGCTCCCTACCCTGCCCTACCCTCATTCCCCTCTCGACTATGCGCCCCGAAAACCCCCTCCCCCTCCCCGCCTGCTGGCCGGACACCGACACCTACATATCCTCCCTCCTCACCTTCGCAACAACCTCTACCGTATTCCGCAACCTATGCGGAGGCGTGCATGTCCTCGATTTCCTCACACGCATTCCAGATCTCTACACAACCGTCCTGCCGCGGGAGTGGAGGGATTTCTTCGCGCACCATGATATCGGAGTTATCCTGGACTTGCTCCTGAGAGAGGACATAGAGCGTCTTCTGCAGGATATTGCATGTCGGAGCGAGCAGGGTGAAGACCATGTTGGCGGCGGCTGGAGCAAAGGACCCGTTCATCCCCCAGAGAGTCTGCTGCGATATATCCATGATATACGCCGCCATTGTCTCCAGCGCGAATTCACGCCGACACCCGACAAAAATAAAAGTCACAATAGCAATAATGATAATATCAGTAATAATAATGATAATAATAATGATAATGATAGTAATTGCAATTCCATCCCCCGCCACATCGCCGTCGGCATGAAGCCTAAAAAGGCACACGAAGTCGCCCATTTCGCGCGCTACGTCGACGCACTATCCGACCACATCGAGCAGCAAACAGGCGGGGCAGAGCGCATCTCGCACATTGTCGATTTCGGCTCCGGACAGAATTACCTGGGCAGGACGCTGGCGAGCCCGTTATATAATCGGCGCATTATTGCGATTGAGCGCAAGCAGAATAATATTAGTGGCGCGATGGGGAAGGATGTGCTTGCGAAGTTGCAGAAGACAAAGAAGGGCAAAAAGAAAGTCAATGGCGATGTTGAAGTTGGGACGGAGTCTGATTCAGCGGTGTCGACGCCGCGGAGTGGGGAGGTAGTTCATGTTGAGGGTGGGAATAATGGGGATGGGTTTGATCCTGATACGGATGGATGTGCTGCTTGTGGTAATGAGCGGGCTACCCGTGACAAGGGCGTGGAAGAGGAGCACGGCTCCAAGGGGTCTATGGATTATATCGAACATGATATCCAAGACGGCTATCTCGAGCCCATAATCAGACACGTTGTGGAACCATCACCCCCCTCCTCAGCCCCAAATGGTCAAAAGCCAGAGGTGGAATGTACATGTACATGCACATATTCAAATTCGCTACCCAGCTCCACGAAGAATAACAATCCAGCCCGCGTGATGGTCATCTCCCTTCACTCCTGCGGCAACCTCGTTCACCACGGCATCCGCTCCCTCCTCCTCAATCCCTCCGTCACGGCCATCGCCATGATCGGCTGCTGCTACAACCTCATGACCGAACGCCTGGGTCCCGTAACCTACAAACTCCCCCTGCTCCGCTCCATTCACCCGCGGCTCGAAGCCACCTCCAAAGCCTACGACCCTCACGGCTTCCCCATGAGCAAGAAGCTTGAAACGTACCCGCACGAGGGCGGTAGTGGCATTAAGCTGAACATCACGGCGCGCATGATGGCTGTCCAGGCACCGTATAACTGGGGCCCGGACGATAGCGAGAGTTTCTTCACGAGGCATTTTTTCCGCGCGCTGCTGCAACGGGTCCTGGTTGATTATGGCGTTGTTCCAGTTCCTGGAGTCACTGGAGTCAGTGCTCCAATTGGCGATGTACCCGTGGAAGACGGGGTTAAGGCGGAGGTCCGCGGGACGCCGTTGATTGTCGGGTCAATGCGTAAAGCTGTGTTCGTCTCGTTCGCGGTGTATGCGCGAGCAGCTATTGAGAAGTTATCGCGGGATGAGCATTATGGCCAGGCTATTCGGGAGAAGGTGTCTGGGCTGTCGGAGGAGGTGTTTGGGGAATACGAGGAGCGGTATGCGGTCCATCGGAAGAATCTGAGCATTGTATGGAGCCTGATGGCGTTTAGTGCTGGGGTTGTGGAGTCCTTGATTGTGGTGGATCGGTGGTTGTTTCTGGGTGAGCAAGCTGGGGTCAAGGAGGCGTGGGTAGAGGCGGTGTTTGAGTATCAACAAAGCCCGAGAAATTTGGTTGTTGTTGGGGTTAAAGAGTGATTGTGATATATTTCTGGATCTCCTTTTGCTAGGAGACTATGTTACAGTTATCCATCGACTATCGGGAGTTGGCTGGCTAGTTGTACTGTGGGTATAATCCAAGTCCAACCCAGGTCCAAGGTGATGACCATGTCGATATCGCTGAGGCCAATGTGCCTGTCATCCTCCTATTTATTTTACCCTACAGAAGTATTATCTCTCACGCTGATTATCACTTCTGACTTTTAAGGGTATTGAGATAGCTGGGAGGAAAGTCAATTTATCTGCGGGCAGAGCTCAGCTTCAAGAGCAATTGACTGGCCAACCAAGCTGATGGGGATCTTGGTTATCATCAGTCATCCCTGCGATGGTCAGGGGTTCAATCGAGAGAAGTTGATGGCTGGTGACTGGGATCGATTCCTATTCACGTTCCACGAATAGCCAATATACCAGCTGTGCTATTCACATCTTTTTTTGGCCATTTTTTCCATTTCTCAGGAGACGAGCCATATCTCGGTGAAGTGAATGCACCTCAATCATCTGATTGATGGTTCATGAAGAGGTGGACAGGCAGACTACGATAGGCACCCCTGAGGCAGTCCATGTGCCCATATATCCGTCTGGTGATGTGGATGTATACGGTCATTTCATTCTCCGTCCTATAGTAATACATAGCCATGACCGCGATGGCTGTGATTTGTATAGGGCAATCTTTGCGCTGCGTCATGTGTCATGTCATGTCGTGTCATGTCATGTATGAAGGATGAAGCAGGAGTGAATCGTGGCTGCTTCGACCCTGGCACGGCTCCTTCCCTCCTATCCAAGTCCACGTCATCCCCGTCGTGGGCGTATTCTATTTATTCCTGCTCTTGTCCTCTTTTTCTTCTTCCTCTTCTTCCTCTTCTTCTCCTCCTCATCCTCTCCGCCCTCTCCATCTTGTCTTCCCCAGTCTCTACCGTCTCTCTTTCAGATATATCCAGTGAATAAATCCCCTCTACATTCGCTATCCCACGTATCAAGCATATAACAACCTATCACTTCTAAAACTCTTATCTCTCTCACCCGGTTGAATCCTCGTGTCCTCTAGCAGCAACAATCATGCCTCTTATTTCAATCAACGGCAATCAGCTTGACCCGCTCGCCCAGTCCCAGCAGCTCAGTGACCTTGGCTTGCACGCAGACGATGCGTCCAAATCAAACTACATCCTCATCCAGGCAGGGCCTGATCGTCTGTCAAAGGATCAGCGCCGCATGCTTCGGGACTTGGGCGTAGAGATCATAGAATACGTCTCTAAGGATACATACCTTTGCAGCTACAAGGGTCTAGGCCTGGCGGAGCTCCGTTCGCTGGACTTCGTCTTTTGGGCCAATACCTACTTGGAGCAGTTTGTTGTACAATCGTCCCTCAAGTCGAATCCACCGCGTTTCAAACCTATCTCAGCTTTCACCGCTACACCCAAGACCAGTCGTCTCCAATTGGTTGATGTCGTCGTGCATCACGATGTCGATGCGAAGGATGATGCTGTCAAAGCGGCAGTTGCAAGGGCTGCTCGTGCTGATTTGAAGTCTCTTAAAGCTTCTGCAAAGAGTATCCGTATTCACGTGCAGCAACAGTATCTCGATGATGTAGCCGCCCTCGACGCAGTCTACCTCATTCAGCAGGTCCATCCCTTCGTTCTTTGGAACAACAAAGCCTGGGAGGTCCTAGGCTGTGACACCACTAACATGTCTATCGATGTAAGTGAATATCTGGGTGAGGGCCAGGTCGTCGCGGCTGGTGACACCGGATTCGATACTGGCAAAACGGATGATACTCATCCTGCTTTCACTGGCAGGGTCAAGCACCTTTACGCTCTGGGGAGACCAGATGCGGCTGACGACCCAGATGGACATGGCACGCATGTTTCCGGCTCCATTCTTGGGGATGGCAACGCCCCTTCTATGGGAGGCAAGATTACGGCCGCCGCACCCAAAGCCCAGCTTGTAATGCAATCAGTCCTCGATAGTTCTAACGGCTTAGGTGGCATCCCGTCAGATTTGGGTGAGCTTTTTATCGTTCCGTACGAAGAACAGGGCGCACGCGTCCACACCAACTCTTGGGGGTCGTCCTCTCTGTTTGGCCAGATTCCGTACGATGAGTCATCTACGCAGGTGGACAGGTTCATCTGGGAACATCCTGACATGCTCATCCTTTTTGCTGCTGGTAACGAGGGTTCAGACCGCGACTTCGACGGCGTCATCGACCTAAGCCAGGTTGGGTCACAGTCAGCGGCGAAGAACATCATCACTGTTGGTGCGAGCGAAAATAATCGTCCTGATATCGGCGTCGAATACGGCTTTCGTTGGCCATCAAGCCCTTTCAGCACTGACCTAATGGCCGACAATCCCGCTGGAATGGCGGCTTTTAGCAGCCGTGGACCTACCGTAGAGGGACGTTACAAGCCTGACCTTGTCGCCCCCGGAACCGCCGTTTTGTCTTCTCTCTCTCGAAATGCCCAGGCGGACTCTCAATACGGAGAGAGCCTTGATCCCCAGTGGTGGTTCCTTGCGGGCACAAGTATGGCAACTCCCCTGGTTGCTGGTTGTGCTGCAGTTGTGCGCGAATCTCTCGTCAAAAACGGCACAACTAATCCTAGCGCCGCGCTTGTGAAAGCTCTTCTTATCAATGGTGCAATTGAGCTTCTCGGGCAGTATGACCCCAGCGAAGCTGGCCCGTCCCCGAACAATAACTCCGGGTTTGGCTTGGTTAATCTCAGGAACTCCATTATTCTACCCAGTCAAGAGGACGGAGGCTTCCAGGAAGGAGGTCCCCTGGAGCAGGGTCAGGGCCTAGACCAACCTATCACTGTCACCATTCCTCCAAGTACATCAGCCGAAGGTTCGGCGTTGAAGGTGACACTCGTATGGTCCGATCCACCGGGTGCAGAGCTTCAAAACGACTTGGATCTGCTTGTGAGAACCGCTGATGGCCAAGAGCGCCACGGAAATATGGGCGAGGAGACTGATTTCGATAGAGCCAACAACGTTGAGCAAGTTACGTGGACCAACATTCCAGAAGGAGAAGCGCAGATCGTCGTTAGCGCATTCCGCATCACCCGTGATGACACCCCTCAGCCATACGCCGTGGCATGGAGCATCAACCGGCCTCTCAAGCCTACGGCCCCAGGAGGAGATAAAGCCTGAAAGATGAACCATCCCTTCCTTTATCCCCTATTAAACCTGTATTGTTATGTCTGAATTTCCTGCAGAAGCTTTGCACATGATCAAACCACACTCCTTAATTAACCTAGGGACAGAACCCTAAAACGAAGAAGAGAAAAGAGCCAAAAAAAGGAGAGAAAACTGGCAAATGGGAATGGAAACTTGAAGCTTTCGGTCTGGGAAGACAACTTTAAGCAGCGCAGTTTGTTTTATATCTTAGGAATGGAAACTTGTGCCCCGAGAAGAAGAATTGAATTAATTAATTGCCTTCTCGAGTGATTGACGTACTGTGTAGCTGTGCACCTGTCAAGCTTGAGGTATTTCAATTAGTTGTAGGCCGTGGCGACCATCAGCTGCAAATCTACCAACCACAAGGCAATCTATTCCATCTACAGCACGTAAGCTCTCTGGTAGACGGGACTCGGGGATCTACAATGAGATATGATGAATTAAATCTGAACCCTGGCCGCACATGGTAGACAACTAGGCCTCTGCCCCCTTCCTATTGTTTCAAGTAAACAGCCAGAGAGTATAAAGGTAGGAAAGGCTTGATTGTATGAAATATCTAGCTTTCGACGAGAGGTCTAGTTTATTGGGCGCAGAAAAACACGTGTCGAATAAAGACAGACGAAGTAACTATACCAGCGCCTGGGTTTTCAAGTATCCCATAGGAAAAATAAAAATGTAAGAACGTATATTAATGACGTGGGGCATCTAGAATACATTGTTTGAGCCAGCTGTGGTAACTATTGGAAAATTAATAAATGTATCGGGGGTAGTTAGAACGGGGGAGGGAGGGAGGTAGTAGGCGTGTGTGTAAAGAACCCGGAAAGTTATTAAAAGAAATTCCCCCGCGCAAAAAAAAAAATTGAAATGAAAAATGAAATGAAAACGAAGAAGAATAAAGAAACATGGACCCCCCTGCCCTCCCAACGCCTCATTCCCGTCCCGTTCCCGTTGAACAATTGTGTGATATGGAGGGTGTGAAGTGAAAATAGTTGAAATGTTGGCGGGCGTGCTGATGCAGACGTTGAATGCCCCCGATTAATAAGATATGTTGTATCCATCTCTATACAAAACAATACATAAATATATACATAGACCAACCAGTCATTGGATCTCTGGTCCCCGTGCGGCCCCTTCCCCCATTCCCCATTCCCCGTGTCTCAGGTTGTATCTTGTAGGCATCATGGTACATACATGTACAAAGATATGAATTCTTCCGGATTTTTTTCATCTCTATTATTGGGAATCCATTTGCTGAGAGAAGAAGGCTGCTGATTTTTAGCTTTTTTTTGTGATATTTTTTGTTTTTTGTTATTATTTCAAGAGCCGCCTGGGAAATGTCAGATTCATGCAGCAAGCGGATTTGGTTCATGGGACGTAGCCCGCTGATTAACTTCGGAGGGTTTGAAGAGTCGCAATCGGAGGTCAACTAGGGGATTGTTATATCTCTCCTGCGCCTTGATAGGTGTGTGGAAGAATGCACATGTGTGGCGTGCCAGGGTCATTTCCGAAGTCATGTTATTGTTTCATGTAGATTGCGAGATCAATCAGTCCCAACGTATTTGAACCAGTTTGGTCGGCAATCTTCGAGCTGGAGGAAAGGTTCGCCGGCGTAAAACTTTCCTGGGGTACAGCCTTTACATTTTGGAGAGTTCGGGCAGTTGAAGTATGGGACGTGTTGGTAGCCGATGTCACGGAACCTGAATGAGAAAGTGATGGTTAGGATAGGGAATTGACATTGTGGTGGAATCGAGGAACAATAGAGGAATAAAAAGGGGGCTAACACACCAATGAATTTTACTCTTGTCCTCAAATAGGCCTAGGCCGATAGAATGTACTGGTGCATCTCCCCATCTTTCGTAGAAGAAGCCTCCGGCACGATCCAAATGGTTAAAATAATCTTCATAAGCCTGGCTTCGATAGAACGACATATCCGCGATTTCGAAATTAGACCAAAAGTGGCAGGTGGAGTACCCGTTTGCGTCCTTAGTATGTTGTGGTCTTTGCTTATTGTCCACCAGCCAGTCCATTGCGTTGTTTGGATGTAGGTAGTTGGGGTGCGCTTCGAGGAACTTAAGCGTCTGCGGCCATAGAGTAGTAATACTCTCAGGAGCATCATAGAGATTGATAGTGAAGCCATAAGTTTTGTTGTGGTCTTGCATGTAGCGGAACACATCGTAGTCGACGTCGCAGAAGAAATGGACCTTGGGTTCGACTCTCCAATAGTACTGCACGTTCGCCAAGGCCGGGTGTTTGTAGAACATGCCGCTGTTCCAACGGCACATTTGATGGTATGACATCAGGTTGCTATATTGGATATTCTTCTCCTTGAGGATTTTGGAGGATTCTTCGTAGAGGTCCATACTAATAAAGTCGGGTACGTCCCAGTGCTCCTTTGGGATTAATTCTGTGTAAATGAAACAAAATTAGAGTGCTATCACGGTTGACAAGGAAACTCAAGCATTTATCTATACCGTAATTGCATTTTGCCTTTGTTTCAGCTTGTGTTCGAGTCTTGAACTCTTCCGTAAACTCCTTATCGTTAAAAAAAGTCCACGGATAATTGAACTTGCTATTCCAAGTCCTTTCCAAATCCCTCATCGTCATTATTAACTCGTCCAATTCTTCATTTCGAACTAGGGATAGGAGCGTCGCGTTGATGCGAGCGGAGTTGGGGTTGTCGGGCGCATAGGCATCATCTTTTGCCCGCCAAAGCGGTTCAGGAGGCTCTCCTGTAGCTGTAGATATCGTCAATACATATTGCATTATGATGAGAGGACCAGATAAAATTACTCACGATCCAAAAGAGGCTCGCTCTTGAGTCCATTATCGTATTCCCCCTTTCCTCCAGTTAGCGACGGGGGGGATTTTGAAACTTGGAAGATGAGAAATAGAGCAAGGACAAAGCAGGTCGCTAAGAGCAAACGAAGCGGTCGTGCGAGGCCCATACTGCTATTATGCGCATGGCCGTTGACAGCATAAAGAGAGATAGGATGTTTTCTCACAGCTGAACAAAGACCGCCCCTGGTTGTTGATGTCGTAAAAATAGGCTTTGACGCCGCGATGATCGATTGGCTGCTAGGCTGCTGAGTCAGCAACAGAGGGCACCTGGGCAATGTAGTTGTCCTGCCTGTTACGGACTAGTGTTTGTCACATATCAACACCTCTCAGGAGATTGTAACGCGCTGGAGGTGTATTCGAATCATGGTGTCGGAGTCCTTGTTCTATAGGATAATATATTGGGAAACATGAACAAGTAGACGCGTAACTATGGATTTTGTGCTGACTACCGGTGCCTGAGAACCGTATTTGAGATTGCCTATGCATTGTGACAAGAAATGGCTCTAGCAGCAAATGTCAGCGCTCTGACGGACGAGCTCATTATCATAATTACGAACACGCCAGACAAGGCAAGTATTTAAGTCAATTGTTAATAGTCTTTTCTGCTGCTAACTTTTGTACTAGGGCAGCCGTCGTTTCCACAGGTTGAAATCTCTCGTTGAGAGGACTCTGAAGCAGAACAATGCTGGAAGAACAGACCATCTGGAGGTTGCGAAGCGGCTTGATGGTCTCCAAGAAAAGTTTCAAGTTTTGAACAATGATGCTCTGTCCGATGCACTTCACTCGCGACTGGAAGAGCTGAATCAGAGGAGGAGCCACCGGGGCCCCGAAGCCTTGTCCTTATTCCTAGAACTCTCGGATAGGCCAGCAGTATATTCCAAAGTCGAGGACTTGGATTTACTTCGACGACCAGCTTCACCACCGCCTTTAACATGGAGTGATATTTATGCATCTGACCCTCTAAGTGACGAGGAAGCCATTTGGCAGGATATTGATTATGCTGCACTTTCCTCCGATGATGATCTATCAAGCATATCAAGCGGCGTATCTATTCCCCGAATTGTTCCACAGCGGCCCAAAGCTCCCCTGGATGATTTTAAGGCTCCAGATACCTGCTTCTTACCCGTGGAGGATGAGACTTTGCTCTCACGCATACAGGATCTTGAGCTCTGGAGAAATAGGGTCGCGCAAACTAATCGACCGACGAACGATGATGACTTGTACCTTACAGAGTTTCAGGTAATAAGAGAGACAATATTTATGCTTCAGGGCCTCCCCACCACCTTATTCTGGTATTTAGACGACAGCGTTGAGGTCGATCGAAGATTTAGATTACGCCATGCGTCACCAATCGCCTTTGGGAACTTGCTTCGGTCATTTGCTGTCCTAGGAGCTCAATTACATGTTATTCGGCAATTTGCACAGCATCCCCAGAAGCTTCAATTTATGCAGATGTTTCAGCGTGAGGTGGAATTTCACTTGTGTAAATTTAACAAAGACCTATCGAATATGGAAGCGGAATACTCTGGAACAGCTGAGTCTTCTACGCCGAGTTTGATTCGACTCTTCTCAAATGTGTACGAGGAAACGTCTCTGCTACGAGAATTGTCAGACCTCATCAACAAACTAGCGGATCAGTCGCCAAACGAGGCGTTCCAATGCCTAGATCTGCTCTACGATCTTGTTTGTTCGAAACAGGCATGCGGAGACGATACAACTTTCCAGCATGTGGCTAAGATATTTTTCAAATGCTTCGAAGTCTACGCAAGACCAATAAGGCTGTGGATAGAAAATGGACAGCTGGACAGGACTTTGGGTACATTTTTTGTCTCTGACTCGGGAAAGCAAGTCACTGACTTGAGAACACTCTGGCACGGATGGTTTATACTGGATGAGGTCCATGGACGACTTTATGCGCCTAGTTTTCTACATCCTGCAGCCAAGAAAATTTTTACCACTGGAAAAAGTATGATATTCCTTCGCCGCCTTGGCTTGGATCCAGAAGCTTTAGAGACTCCAAAAAGTATGAACCTTTCGTATGAGGATATCTGTTCATCCGACCACTTCTCCCCATTGCTACCGTTCCCAGTACTTCTAGAGCGCACATTCGATCGACTCATTGACTCCAACCACGCTTTTGCTTCGGACTTGCTTCGGAAACAACTCGACGAACAGTGTGGCCTGTGGATTTCCTTGGAGGCGCTGGAATACATATACTTAGGAAAGGATATGTCCCTTTCCTCGATAATTGATCACGAAGTATTCGACTTGATTGATAAAGGAATTCAGTCCTGGAATGATAGGTTCTTCCTTACCGAGCTAGCCCAGGGGACATTCGGCAGCCTAGCATGCATTGACCCCAGTCGCCTCATAATCAGATCAAAGCAGATCGGGCCGCAGGATTTTGAATTCCATTGTCGCTCTGCCCAGATCCTGAAGGCCATCGCCATGGACTATATTCTTCCTTGGCCAGTGGCTAATATCATCACCAAACAGTCGCTCTCTGCATATAGACGTGTGTCAACATTCCTGATGCAAATACGACGAGCTAAGTATGTCGTGGAGCGACAGCGTCTCCTGAGATCGCTACATTCCGAGACCGAAAGCGAGAAGAAAGACGATATTCTCGGGTATAGCATTCGACACCACCTCCTCTGGCTTCTAAACGTCCTCTATGCACATCTCACACAGCTTGTCATCTGCAGCTCGACTGCAAGCATGAAGGAGTCGCTATCGAAAGCGAAAGATGTAGATGGGATGATAGCTGCTCACGACTCGTACACCTCGTCATTGGAAGACCAATGCCTACTATCTCCCAACCTGACCCCTATTTACCAAGCAGTCATATCCCTTCTTGACCTCTCAATACACTTCTCTGACATTCAAATCTCGCGTCATGGCGACAACCAATTCGACCAGGGAAACAGTAAATCATTCCATTCGTCTACCGGGCGTCGATACAGGACTAGTGGGAGTCTTCACCAGCGGCGTCGTCGTTCCCGGTCCCGAGACAGTGAATCTAGCTCTGTTGCAGATGATGATAGCGTGGATGATGCTGATGATAGCATGATGGACGAGGGAAATTTGACTAGTGTCTCCTTTATTGAGACCTCGTATAGGAAACGCTTAATAGGCGTTAGGGATAAATTCGAACGTCTATGTTCGTTCATTACGGCAGGTTTGCGGGGCATGGGACGGGTGGATGGCCACCATAGTTGGGAGATTCTCGCGGAGAAATTAGAGTGGAGGAAGAGCAGAGGCGGACATGTATGATGAGTTGTCGAAGATAGAGCTAGAGACTTCTTATGTTCGCCTTGTACAGGTCATGAGCCACGTTGGTTGCTACATCTATTGTATAATTAATGATACCAGTGCTTCTGAAACTGGATACTCCCGTCGATAAGAGCTATCCTGGAATACTTCTGCCCAATACCCTAAGAGCCATAGATTATTTAAGCTCGCAGCTTAAAGAGACCCGCGTCCTTATACAATCAAAACTTGCGTTTGTTTATATGTTTTCTATAATTACTTATATATGAATATGAACATGCGACTTTTGGTGCTCGGACATGCAAAAGAAATAGAGAGGTGTGCAAGAAAGAAGCCATAAGCAGGGCGGTGGTAGAGGGAGAACATGACAATTGGTACACTTCGTAGCCAAGAATCAGGGTGGCTTTACAACTGGGACAAAACAGAGGTCACGGAAGACGTAATGACAATAAAAAGGGACAGGTTTTAGTGTAATCTAGCCAACCCATCTTCTTGCACTGTAGAACATCCGGCCCCAGGGACCGATATCGCCCCATTCCTCGACTTTTTCGGATGGTATCCAACTTCCGACGCCTGCCATTATAGTCCGCTCAGGGTGCGGCATTAGGGCCAAGACCTTGCCATCAGGCGTTCGGACTCCGGCTATGCCTGCTGGGCTACCATTGGGGTTGAACGGGTATTTCGTTGTAGGTTTTAGCGAGGAGTTATCGACGTAGCGGATCGGTGCGAGATTCTCTTTCACAAGACTCTCCGCATTTGAGCTGGAGTTCGCGAACGATGCCCGGCCTTCGCCATGCGCGACGGCGATGGGCAAGCTTGAACCGTGCATGCCGTGGAGGAAAACGCTGGGTGTTGCCGGGTCCGGATCGCTGATGCCGACCATGCAGACGCGGCCTTCGTACTGTTCGCTCGCGTTTCGTTCAAAGCTAGGCCAGTCCCGTGCGCCTGGGATGAGCTCCTTGAGGCGACTAAGGAACTGGCAGCCGTTGCAGACACCGAGGGTAAAGGTATCTGGGCGTTGGAAGAAAGCTTGAAATTCGTTGCGGGTGTCTTTATGCAGGAGCACTGATTTAGACCAGCCCTGGCCGGCACCGAGGACATCACCATACGAGAACCCTCCGCAAGCTGCGAGGCCGACAAAGGATGAGAGAGAAACTTGTCCGGAAATAATATCTGTCATGTGCACATCAACGGCGGTAAAGCCGGCCATGTTGAAAGCGAAGGCCATTTCAGCTTGGCCGTTAACACCCTGTTCACGGAGGATCGCAACCCGTGGTTTGACGGAAAAGGGGGAGAAGCGAGAAGTAAGGTTGGTCATTAGGGGCAACACAGTTTCTTTGGGATCAAAAGAGAGGTTGTATGATAGGCCCCGATCTCCGTTGTCGAGGATATTTGCGTACTCTTGCTCTGCGGCTGCGGGATTGTCTCGGAGTCGTTGCATTTGGTGGGATGTGTTTGCCCATGTCTGTTGCAGATTGGCACGAGAATTCCGATAGATCTTCACCCAATCGTGGTAAATCACAAGGTCTTGTTCCGATTTGACGGGTACCTCACCGATTCGGAATATCAAGCCAGTTGGAGGGCCACAGGTTGCAAAGCACTGTTTGAAAAGATCCTCATCCTTTTTGCGCACTTGGAACACAGCGCCAAGCTCCTCGTTGAAAAGAGTCTCGAGAACATGACGAGTATCTGAGCTTTGACATATACCATCGAGCATAATGTTTAGCCCACATCTACCGGCAAACATCATTTCAACGAGAGTGGTGAAGAGACCGCCATCTGATCGATCGTGGTAGGCAAGGACAATACCGCTTTCGTGAAGTTGTTGGATAGCGTCGAAGAAGTCCCTCAGAACATCGACTTCGTGAACATCGGGACATTGGTTTCCTACTTGTCCGAACACCTGCGCTAGTGAGGACCCTCCAAGAGCCTTGCGACCAAACGAAAGATCAACAAATAGAAGCACAGTCTCGCCCACCTCCTTATGGCTGCGGAGTGCTGGTGTCCATGTTTTACGTATGTCGCCAACAGGCGCAAACGCCGAGATAACCACGGACAACGGGGCAGTAACTTCACGTGGTTCCTGAGATTTTTCATCCTTCCATTTCATCTTCATTGACATTGAGTCCTTCCCAACAGGAATACTAATACGTAGCTCTGGACATAGGCCTATCCCAATGGCTTCGACAGCTTCGTATATGGCGGCACCTTCTCCAGGATGGCTTCCTGCTGACATCCAATTGGCTGAGAGCTTGATACGGGTCAATTGGCCAAGCACATCAGCGGCGGCAATGTTCATGATTGATTCGGCAACGGCCATTCTTGCAGAAGCAGCAGGTGAAATTAAGGCCAGGGTTGGTTTCTCTCCCATAGCCATAGCTTCACCAGTTTTCATTCCCTGCAGCAATGATGTTGCCGTAACAGAGACATCTGACACAGGAACTTGCCAAGGTCCAACCATTTGATCTCTTGCCGTCAGTCCACCTACGGTTCTATCGCCAATGGTGATGAGAAAGGATTTCGAACCAACAGCTGGTAGATTGAGGACTCTAGTGACAGCTTCGTTAAACAAGCCATCCTTAGGGGTGTTAGGCAGGTAGGTTTGAAGGCTGGAGTCGAAGGGAGGAAGAGAAAGTGATCTAGATGTAACGTTTCTCGTCATTTTCGGTGGTTTTCCGAAGAGTACGGAAAGGGGGAGGTCGATTGGGTCGGGTTGGTCTTTAGAATCCCGGTCAAGAAGAATTAGCCTCCTGTCTTCTTCAGGTTGACCCAGTCCGCGGCCAACAACTGAATAACCACAACGTTCCCGTTTCGCAATCGCCATGAATTTGTTCATGCCTTCCTCTCCTACAGCCATAACATATCGCTCTTGCGCTTCACAGCACCATATCTGCATAGGACTCATCCCTTTATCAGCATTGTCAATCTCACGGAGCTCAAATTTCGCTCCCAGCCCAGCATCATGAATAAGTTCCGGTAAAGCATTAGATAGGCCTCCTGCTCCGACATCATGGATGAACTTAATGGGGTTATCGGCTCCCATAGCCGCGCAGGCGTTAATGACTTCCTGTGCTCTCCGTTGGACTTCTGCATTTCCTCTCTGGACGCTAGCAAAATCTAGATCTGCGGAGCCTTCTCCAGATGCAATGCTGGAAGCTGCACCTCCACCCAAACCGATGAGCATGGCCGGACCACCAAGGACCACCAAATATGAACCCGGTTTGACGGCGTGTGGACTTTTAAGTGCGTGCTGTGGCCGTACAGTCCCAACGCCACCAGCAATCATAATGGGTTTATGATAGCCTCGGAGCTCCGATTCTCCATCCCCGATATCGATTTTGGTGAGGAGGGTTCGGAAGTAGCCAGCTGTACACGGTCTTCCAAACTCGTTGTTGAATGCAGCACTGCCGATCGGAGCCTCAAGCATAATATCCAAACTGCTTGCGATATGATTGGGCTTTCCAACATCGAGTTCCCAAGGCTGCTTATGCCCTGGGATCAATAGATCCGAAACGCAGAAACCACTAAGACCGGCTTTCGGCTTCGAACCTCTGCCAACAGCTCCTTCATCACGAATTTCACCCCCGGATCCAGTTGCGGCACCAGGGTAGGGCGAGACCGCGGTGGGGTGGTTGTGTGTTTCGACTTTGGCCAAGAAATGAACCTGCTCCTTTGTCTGAGTCCATTCTCCGTTGACCGGGCTAGGGGCCCAGTAACTGGCTATTTCTCCTTCTAAAACAGCAGCATTGTCGCTATATGCACTAATAGTGTGCTCCGGGTGTTTATTGTGAGTATTCCTGATCATCCCAAACAGCGTATAGGGCTTCTCCTCGCCGTCAATGATCCAGGTAGCATTAAACTGTTTATGGCGACAATGCTCAGAATTAACTTGGGCGAACATAAACAACTCGACATCGGTAGGAGGCCGGCCCACTGGGCCACCGGGCGCATAAGCATCTACCAGGTAGTCGATTTCGGATTGGTCCAATGCCAAGCCAAGTCGGGCGTTTGCTTCCTGCAGAACCTCAACCGGAGATTTGCCCTCTCCATAAAGGGGTATCGTTTCAAGGGGAAGAGGTTGATGCTCCGAGAACATGAGGTGAAGATCTGGCTCATCTTTAGAAATGATTTGAGTCATTCGATCATGAAGAACGTCCAACGCAGTTTTATCCAAGTCTTCGCGTCCTTCAGCAAGCAGGCAGGAGATTCGCAAGCCGCGCTCAATGCGCTTGACGCTACTCTTAAGGCCACAAACATGGGATATTCCGGTAGCCTGGGAACTCCATGGGGAAATGGTGCCGGTTCGTGGGGTAACGTGATAAACTGTGAATGGTCCGTCTGTTGGCTCAAATGAGGCCGGAACGCCCACAATGTCTCCGTAATGCAGGAGTTGTTCTAGCACCGTGCGCTCGCTTTGCTGTAAATCCCCAGCAGCATGAACATAATGAACCCACTGGGCCCGCACATCCTTCACCCCGATGCTTTCCGCAATGGAGCGGCTCCGGGATTGAGAAAAGGCAATTGAGCCCGGGATTGTGAGATAAGTCGACTGCGGGGAAGACATTGTGAATGCCAGTCAATGCAAATGGGTATCTGAGCAAAGTGCAGCTGCTCAAAATTCAGGTATTGTCAGCCGATGTGGGATGGCCAAAGAAATACTCCGTGTCAATTTGACTCACTTGGGCTAGCTAGCGAGAAGCCGGATTCGATAGGGGGATACCCCGAGCCAAGGGCTTTTGTAAGGAAGGGTTCACACTATCTAAACATCTGTTAACCCGCCATCAGCAGCAATATCAACTCTCCAGTTGCTGTTCCTATGAGTCGGTGTGCGCAAAATGTTCCCCGCCAAGCGCGAGAATTTGTTCGTGATGGGTCACGTGGTGATAGGCTTTTGGCAGGCGATTCGCCTCGCGCTAACCTGAAACAGGCAGGCCGGCCCAGACCCCGGCCCTCGTGAAGGATGAGTCAGCCAAAAAATATAAGTTGCATGCCTATGGTTTATCAACGTCATCCCTCAACGTTCGTGAGAGAAACAAAGACAAGTCATTATTAGCCACCCGCTCGCTGGAGTGTCAACACAGAATTGCTGTTGGTGGCGTTGTGGTGGGATGCCCCCCAGTATAACGGATTACAAAGGAAATCTCAAATTTAACGAGATGTTTATAATTTAATGAACTCACAGCTGCTTCATTCTCCTCCTAGCTCTGCGGTAGCTATTTGGATCTGCATTTGGTGGTAAACAAGGCTGGAGCTGCACTAACCTTATACGAGGTCCAGCAACAATCTATGGAGTCTTGAGGAACCTTATCCGGCTTGACAAGACTGAGCTGCCAGGAACATTTCCAGACTTTGCGGGATCATGGATTATCCATGGATGTTAACAAGATCGTTGGGTTGGAGGATTATGACCAATCGCCATCGAGTTAATCACAGCGACCCTCCGAAGAACTCCAAAATATGCGGAACTCTTTCTGGCAACCTTGGGAACCTTCATCTCTTACGATTTGTCTCTCCTCATCACCCGTCACGAATCACGTGATATTTTCTTTTACGAGGTTTTGAAGCCTTCCGAGCTAAACCCGGCACAAAGGGTAGACGAGCGGTTTTATTTAACAAAAATAAAAGTCCTCGCGGAAAGTACGAGAAAGAAAAAGTACTAATATTGAAGCTTCGATTGCCAAACCTAGCATTCCCTCATTCTGCACGCTTGCTTGGCGCTCGAGAGGGTCGAATCGCAAAATCAGCGAGGCAGCTCAAACTGACAGTGAACGACTTACCCAAACACGGAAAAATAATAATAAATCTTTCTAACATCAGTTCCTGGGCCGTTTGATCCGGAGAGACCCAACTTTTATTTTTATGTCCACTACACTGGACACCGGAAGAAGGACCAGTCCAACGGCCCAGGTAGCGCGCCCCACCTTACTAGGTCCCGTCGACAACCCGGACTTCTAAATATTGCGCGTGCGAGGAATGCGTTCTCTATGTACTACTGTACATAGATCGAAGTTCCAGTTAGATACATCAACATGCAGTCGATAGGTGAAAATCTTTTCAAACACTCGAGAAGTTGCTAATTCAATATTCCTGAATTCTGTTAGATTTTCGATTTCTCAATGGCCACTGAAATCCTTCCTGGTTATTTCGTTCATGGCAGCAGGCTGTAACATCTCGAGCCGACCCCAAAGAAAACATACAAGTCTGTTTGCCCTCTGAAAGCCGTTGAATCCCCGACATCATTAGCTTTGAAGCCCTTGTTTTGTTCTCCTATTTACACCTAGATGTTGTCAAGCCACATTTTTTAGACTACTCGAACTCAGGGGTTTCAAGTAGCCAGTTAGTTACCTAATCATCAAAGCAAAAGAAACTGACTCTCCAACATGATGCTTGCTTTATCCGCCAACCAACAGTAAACAAGCTTCAGAGACTTCCAAAAAGGAGTTCACATCTGGGATGCTGTTCTACGATTAACTTTTTTTGTGCCATGAAATCTTGTCTATATTAGTGGGTCCCGAACAGTTCCCGAGAGTGCACCGAGCGCCGAGAGAGAAACATCTGCGTTTCCTACGATGCTTTTATATCCAATAGTAAATAAGCATACAACCTGTATTTGCTTCATTTAAGTTATGGGACTATCTCGTCCCTGTTCCCACAATGAAGTTACCGATACCGCCGAGGTGCCGCCTTACCCTGGTCAGAATTTTATCCCCCTGATATATATAAACTTGCCAGGCACCCAATCCATCTCAATTCTCACATTTTTGTTATCTTGAAAAATCTACCATCACACGGTGAGGAATTACTGAAAATGGACGAAGAACCACTTCGCGTTGATTCGATTCGGCGCACGCCGACCTACTCTGCGGGATTACCAGACACGATTGACCCCACTGATCTTCCATCCCGCATTCTCAGGCCGACCGCTACCCTTGAGGAATATACGACAGAAACTCGAGAAGGCCGGATCATAAAGCCAGTCAGATCTAATGTTACTGGGAAGATCGAGGACTATGATCTCGTTACTTTCAAGCTCGACGATCCAGAAAACCCTAAGAACTGGAGCAAAGCGCGGAAATGGTACATCACAATGGTTGTAGCTATTACATGCTTCGTCGTCGCCTTTGATAGTAGTGTGATCACAGCTGGTATAGGTCAGGTAGCGGAGGAATTCGACATTGGGGAAATTGTGGCACTCCTTACGATCACAGTCTTTGTTATTGGATTTGGTGTTGGTAAGTTTGGCATTTCGCCCCCTTTGAAAATTTTGTCGTCTGGAAGTACCTAGGTATATTTTGTTAACCTTGTCATTTACAGGACCAATGGTATTTGCGCCAATGTCAGAAATGATTGGGCGAAAGCCAGTATACGTCTCTACACTGTTTGTCGCTGTTGTCTTCTTGATTCCTTGTGCTGTGGCCAAAAACTTTGCAACGCTTGTCGTTTGCCGTGCCATTGCAGGTATCGCATTCAGTGCGCCCATGACGCTTGTTGGAGGTACCTTGGCAGACATGTGGCGAAACGAAGAGCGTGGTGTTCCGATGGCCGCCTTTAGTGCTGCACCTTTCATCGGACCTGCGGCCGGTCCACTTATTGGTGGTTTCCTGTCCGATGCGAAAGGTTGGAGATGGCTCTACTGGCTTCAGCTCATAGTGTCAGGAGCTGTCTGGGTGCTAATCACGTTTACCGTCCCCGAGACGTACACTCCCACACTTCTCGCCAAAAGGGCCAAAAAGATGAGGGAAGAGACAAAGAACGATAGATATGTGACAGAACAAGACCTCGATTCTAGACCACTAGGCGAGAAGCTGCGCCTGTTCCTTTTCCGGCCATTCCAGCTTCTCTTTTTGGAACCTATCGTTTTACTATTTTCGATTTATATGTCCATTCTATACGGGCTGCTCTACATGTTTTTCATTGCGTAAGTTGCCTATGACGTACTAGAATTTTTAGTTTACCGGAAAAAAAGTGAGACTAACTTCTCCCTTTCCAGATTTCCGATCGTTTATCAGAAAGGAAAAGGCTATTCTGCCGGTATTACTGGCCTGATGTTTATTCCTCTCGCAATCGGAGTCTTCGCCAGTGCTTGCTGTGCTCCACTAGTCAACAACCACTACATAAAACTGAGTCGAAAATATGGCGGGAAGCCCCCTGCGGAGATGCGTTTGATTCCTATGATGATGTCCTGCTGGTGTATTCCAATTGGAATGTTCATTTTTGCGTGGACCTCATATTCTCGCATTCATTGGATTGGGCCGACAATTGGAGGTCTCCCAGTTGGATTTGGATTCATTTTCTTGTATAACTCGTGTAATAATTATCTAGGTAAGCCTTGGTCCCGTCAAATGGTTTGGGCTATGACGTCACGCTAACACAATTTCCACAGTGGACACCTATCAACATCAGGCTGCTTCCGCGCTTGCCGCCAAAACCTTTCTGCGATCCATGTGGGGTGCGTCGGTCGTCCTGTTTACCCGCCAGATGTACAATAAGTTGGGTTACCAGTGGGCAAGCTCACTTATCGCCTTCCTTGGATTGGCTTGCTGCGCGATTCCATTCGCTTTCTATTTCAAGGGCGAAGCGATTCGGAAGCACTCCAGGTACGCCTTTGTTGACGACGAGGAGCAAGCAACACCAGAGAAATAATAATCCGACAACGCAACCCGTGGGCCCGGAGCACATTTGTTCTCTAGCAGGATACCCTGAAGCTGCAATTAGTGGCCAACTGGACTCCTTGTATTCGTGGTTTTCAACCCGACACCAACTTGGCTATTTCAACGTTTTTCTTCGACGATTCTTCCCTTCCTCCTTTTCTGTTTCCTTTTCGTGTTCTCTCGCAATGACCTACCACCCAGGCTGTCTTTGGGTTTTAATATCCTCCCCCCCCTTTTCGTTTATCATTTGGTTACCTCGTGGCATAAAAATAATTACTGAGCGGGTTGTTTTATTTGTTTTTAATTGGTCTGTTGATTTGGCGAAACATGCGGCGCTTGATACCATTTCTAGAGCATAGATTAGATGATAGATCAAAATATATATAGAACTCGATCGATTAGTACATAGCCATGGCAAAATAAGAATAATTTAAAGTAAAACTTTGTTTCTACCGAAAACATTGTTATACATACGCTGTACGCCACTATCGAACTATCATTGATCCGGCGGGGTCTCTGATATGAAGCCCATCTAAAATACACCAACACCACATACACAAGACTATATCACTGTATTACCTAATGCACTTTTGCTGATTGGTGTGGTTAGTGTAAGTGCATTATAATGAGCTAGGCTAACATTCAATTTTCTGCACCGATCTCTAGCCGGAACCTTGGAATCCGGGGCTTTTCCCTTGGGAGTGATTACGTCAGGCGGCGTCTAAACCTAGAAAAGCAGGTGTAGAGCCGCAAAACAAAGTTTAGCCGCCGAAGAAAGCACGACGAATCCATCAACCAACTCCAACTCCCAACACCCTCCGCCGCCCCGAGATGCAGCTGGCGACTATGCGTTGACCAGCCAAAATACCCGGCTTTTATATAGATCCGTTTGTGAATAGTAACAATGATCCCAATGCATTTCATTCTCAACAGCATACCCTTTTTATAAAAACTCACCCGATCATGTCGCTACAACTTACAACTGGTGCCGCCACCACCTCCCCGCCGCTTACCTCCATTTCAACCCCTGTTTCCGAACTCCCCCAGGCACAGGTGGATGCAATTATTCGCACCAAGCGCAAGGCGCGCGAACCCAAAGCCTGCTACCCCTGTCACACCCGCAAGGTAAAATGTGATCGCAATCTACCCTGTGACGGCTGCGTCAAGCGAGACCATGCGGATCTGTGTTCGTACGAACGGCCCTCGAAGAAGCGGCAGGTTGCTGCGGCCCAGGCGTATGCTGCAGCTGCAGCGACCGCAGCGACCACCAGTAATGGAGCTGAGTCTGGCAGTCTCCGAGTGAGCCCGACGGAGCTGCAAGTTGGCACTACGGGTTCTACGGGCAAAGTGGCGATTCCCAAGGAGGAATGGGAGACCGTATGCGCCAAGTTGAAGGATATGGAAAATATGATCTCATCGCTTCGAATGGGGCTCGAGCAGGTAGAATCTGGCCAGCGTATACCATCGACAATCCCAAGTGCTAGTTCAGGTGCCCGTTCGGCGGATAGCTTTCCAGACCGCGAAGGAATACATGCGTCGAATGAGTTGGGGAATGGGACCGTACATCTGGGATCAAGGTCCGTCTTGGCATACCTGCTTGGTCGATCGGGCACTTCGCAAGAAGCCTCCCAGGCGTTACTTGAAGGGGGCATTCTTCCGAAGCTGGGACTTGATAATGAATCGGCTACATACCCGTTCGTTGATCTCTGGTCAACTGATATACGTACATTCGACATGCGTGCTGTCTGTGCGGTTTTACCCGACGATGACCAGTGTAGGATGTAAGGTTTTTTACTTTTTTGGCTTCTTCCCTCCTCAGTTCCACCAGCACCTTTTGCTAATAGCCTAACTCTTGTGGTTCCATTTCTTCCGCTTTAGGTTCATTCGAAGCTACCGTGATATCAGCACAACAATCTATCCTGTTATTCCTGACATTGAACAGTTTGAAGCGAATCTAGGTACCCTCCTGCAAAACAGGATGCTATGGGGTGGTCTTCAGCAAGAATCTAGCGAGGATACGGACAGGCCCTACGGGATGAGCTTGGCTTTTGTTGGGTTGCTCTTTGCCGCACTGGCTGCGGGGTGTCAATCATCCGACCTTCCCAGCAAAGAGAGGGAGTTGACCTCCCAAGTTTACGGTATGTCACTTTTCGCCCCCGTCATATTCCTAGTTTCCATTGTAGGCAAGTCTAATACATGTTTAGTATGCTGCTCATATCAATTTTTACGAATGACAAATTTCTTGTCTCAACCGACGCTCGAAGCTATACAGACGTTGCTTATTATCGGCAACGTCCTTTCGTACAATATGAATCCCGGCGTCTCATACGTTTTACTGGGTGAGTGTGGTGTCGAATGCCAATTACTTCACCCCGATTACTTAAGAAGTGCAAAACGACACTAACACTACTTTCACAGGTATGACTCTAAGAATGGGTCTTGCTCTTGGTTTGCACGTAGAGTCGAACAGGTTTTCATCTACTGAAAGATACATTCGGCGAAGAGTTTGGTAAGACTCCACTATCCCCTCTGGTCATCTCTCCCTGTAGCTTGTTGGGACCTAATGCTTACTTGCTTGCGCAGGTGGTCGATGGCATGGCAAGATAGTCACTTCTCACTGTCGTATGACAGACCATCCACGATGGCGTTTAGCCAACCCGATATACCGTACCATTCGGCTTCACATCCAGGGCATCGCTCTTACTTCGAAACTCTCAGCCGGATAATCTCACTCACCTTGGAAATTCTCAAGGGGCGCATGCTATCGCCGCAGTCGCACATGGGGGTCACCGTCATCCAGGCGTACAGGGATGAACTCCAAAAAATCATGACAGACGTATCCCCACACCTCCGCGACCCGACATCCTGCCTCACCCACTTCGACCACATCCAAAGATTAGCATTGAAACTACACTCATCTTATGTAACGTCAGAACTGTGTCGACCCGCATTGAAGAACGCCGAGTCAAAGGACCCTTCCTGGGTAGCCATGCGCAAGGATTGCATCTCCGCCCTCGCCCGCACCATCGAGGCCTATATAGAATTATATTCGATCAGTCCCCAGGCTGGGCGATCATGGATCGGCCTGCAACGTGCAATCAGTTCCGCCTTCCTCCTCGCTGTGATTGGCGAATCTAAAAACGACCCGTACATTTTGCAACTGCTCTGCCGGCTTGAATCAGTGATAGCAGAACGTGCAGCGTCTGAAGGTGCCTTCAACGCTCCTGCTACCACCACTGCTACCGCTACTGGCCCAGGTACAGCTGACGCCGCCGGGATGCACTCCCCGCAACAGGCATACCGCACCACGAAGGTAGAGCGATGTGACATGATCAAGGGCACCACAAACATATCCACCCCAAGCTATGACCCAGTATCGGTCTCCATCGCCTCTACTGCCCCGCTCCCCATCTCAGTTGTAGCCGACACTCAGACCCAATGGGCAAAACCCCTAATCAAATCACTCCGTGCCCTGCAAAAACTCAACGCCGCCTTCAGCTTGCAGGTGAAGCACAAGAAAAGCCCGTCGGCGGCACCGCTGCATATGGTCGTTCATGGCTGCGCTGGTACTGGCAGCACAAGCAGTACCGGCACCACCACCATACCCGCGCCGTCATCCACTTCCCCGGCTACTGCTGGAGGTGGGTTCCCGGCGTCGACAACGGGATGTAGCGCTGCGGGTCTAACGCTTCCGGCAAAGCCTGAGTCGCTCCCGCCACATACGCCGGAGAGCACGACGAGTGGAGAGTGGACGTTGCCGAATTTGATGGATCGGGCGGCGGAGTATATTCATCCACCGTTGTGGGCGTGAAGGGCGTATATATATATATGTATAAGCTCTCGACATGGAGACTGAATCGGGGTTGCGGGGGGCCTAAGAAATGAAAAAGGGCTCCCGGGAGAATAACAGAAACGGGAAACATGAAAATAAGAGGAAATGAAAAAAAAAACGAGGAAGAGAAGACAAAAAAGCAAAAAGTTGGAATAAACGGGATTGGAAGTCCCATTCCCTTTTCCCCTCTACGTACATAGTTTAGTAGGTACTTAACTTTTCTTCTGCATCCTATCCCACCATCCCATCATCTGGGTGGCATTTATTTCTGCATTCACGCTTCCCCCCAGGCATACGACATCGTGCTATATCTTTTTAGGCTATATATTTTTAACTTTCCCTATACATATTTTTACGCAATATATTTTCCCCCTTTGACTTTACTTTTTTAAAAGTCCTGCAGTATCATCGTCGGGGCCATCGTCACCACTACCAGCATCATCGTGTTCAGGTTTTTCTATTTTGGTTCACGTGTAACTTTTTCTATTATTATTATTATTATTATTATTATTATTATTATTCTCTCCGGTTTGGTGCATGCATAAAATTAAACCGGGTTTCTCTTTTAAAAAGTTCAACAAGGGGGCGGCGCAACAGACACGGAAAAGCGGATGCCTAGATTTTTGTCGGGCATTTTATTGGAAGTTGGGGAAGGGAAGAGAAAGATTGAAATAGGATAGACCACTGGCTCACTCACTCACCTCACTCTCTGTTGCAGAAATGCAATGGGATTGTGGGTGTGAAGCATGCAAAAGAACACAAGAAATTGAATTGCTTTTCCAAACTGTTTTCCTGTTTGTATACGATTACCGAGCTCTCTGCCTCTAGAGGAATGATTCTCTATTTTTCAGATATGATATACTAACTAGTTAATGGTATTAAAAGTTACTCAGTAGGTTTTTTTTAAACATTCTCATTTCCTCGTGTAGAATCGTGTCCTTTGCATTTCCTGGCTTTATGTTTAAGATAAGCAGAGAGGGAGAGCTCTCTATATATTGAGTTAAATGAGAAGTAATGAAATAGACCTAAGAGGGACTCTGTTCAAGCTATGTTTGATATGAGTGAGGGAGCTTTTAATAAATCATTTATATTCACCCCTTCTTATTTTTGTCTCTTACTTCCCTGTTCTTACGGTTTAGTGTTTTGACATCACAAAAGAAAAGGAATATGGAAGAAATAATAAAAAAATAGTAATAATAATAAAACAAGACCCATTGTCAATGCCCCCCCCCCCGCTTCTTTCTGATATTCATATAGTTACATGTACATATATGCAAGGCTTTTTTGTTTTTTGAGCTGTGTGTTTGTTTGTGATGAGAGATTGCTTGCCAGTGTGTGCGTGTGTGTGTGTGGTGTTTGTTCTTTCTCATCTTCTTTCTTTCCTTCCTTCTCTTCTTTCATCTTTTTGCATCTTTTTTTCTTCCATTTCCTCCATTTCGCATTGCAATCAATCATCGTCATCCCTAAGGCTACCCTACCCCCATCCATCAATCATCTCTCTATCACCCACCATTCATCCCGTTCCAGCTCCCGCAATCCACATCTATGTCCCTTGCCCCTCCCCCAACATTACCCTCGACGCTTCTTCGTTTTCTATTTTGTTTTTTGTCTTATTTTTGGGTTTCGGGTTGTATGGATTATTATATATTTAAACAATAATGGGGCCGCCAACTCCAATTCCAATTCACCACTTTAGAAATGCGCGTTGTTTGGTAGGGGCGGAAGACGGAGGCAGGAACGCGACAGGAGAGATAGTACAGATGGGAGAGAGCGGAGAGAGGGAGAGAGAGCGAGAGAGAAAGTAGATAGAGAGGAGAGGGCGGGGAAACCAAATTGATATTGAGTTTTTCGAAATGGAAGAAAAAACGTTTAAGGAAAGGAAAAAGGAAGAAAGGAAGAAAAAGAATCGTGGTGGGTGCTTTATTTCTGCTCCTGGGGATACAATTCCTCCTGGAGCGTGACGCCGAGTTCCTCTCGTAGACTCTTCAGTTCTTCGAGGTACATTTCGTATTGGGCCTTGTTTTCGACCTTGGCTCTGATGCCTGTGTGTTTTTATTTTCCCCCATTGGTGTGTTTGTTAGTATTCTGGTGTGAAAGTGTGATTGCTGAAATTGCAATTGGGATTCTTGATCGTGTGTATGGGAAGCAAAACGAACCTTCGAAGATTCTGACGGCGGTGGGGAAGTCGTTGACTCTGCGGGCAGCCTTGAGAGCGGCGGTCATGACGCTGACGGAGGGGACGAGATCGTAGGCGAAGGCATTGTTAAGGTTTCGCTGTATGATTTCGACGGGGAGGGTAATTATTAGCCTTCAGTTGATTTCTTGCGAGGGGGAGCGGGTATCAATCGGCGATTGGATCCCCCGGAATGACGGGGGAGTTTGGGGGAGAGGTTTCAATACCTGAAGTTCGAAGACATCCTGTACACCATCGAATTCCTTCTCATATCTATTGAACAATTTTGGAATTGAGGGTTAGACGGGTTGTAAAACAATATGAATGTAGATCACCAAAAATAAAAATAAATATAAAAATCGGAAAAGGCTCATCATTTGCAGTCGATGTCGGAGAGTGTGCAGCTACGGAAAGAGTTGTTACGAGCGCATACCTGGCAGAGAACTCCTCAAAAGACTCCTCCTCATGACCCATAGCTCCGCTGGCGCATTTGGACGACGAGCTGAAGCTGCTCACTCCTCCAAAGGCGACAATGGCGGGAGCGGCGGCAGAAGCGAAGACGGGCGCGGCAACTCTTGATCGGGCAGAGTAGGAAGCTCTGAAAAAGCCGACTGGGGCTGTGCGCGAGGCAATGCGGAAGAGGGTGGTGGACGACATTGGGGAGAGATTTTGCCAATTGAGCTGGATTGAGCGGGATTGGGAGACGTGGATGGCGCAGAGCAGCAGCGGCGGTGGTAGTGGTGGTGGTGGTTGTGGTGCGGGAAGTTTGGATGATGTTGGGCGAGAAGAAAGGCGAAGTGGTGTGGTTGGTGGGAGTTCCAAGGTTTGCTGTGGGAGTTCTCGGAGCGGTTTAGCCTGGGCGGCTTTGGTCAGCAATTTGGCCCGGCCTGGTTGGTTCCATATCAGATCACGATCACGATCACATACAAAGAAATCAAGCAGCGCAGGATTGCCCCCCTCTCAATCGCTGCAGTTAGACGGTGATAGATACACTTGGTTCGTCGCAGAGTATCGGAAACGACAAAGATACCAGCCTGTCTAAAAAATATGTTCTGTCTACCATCAAGCTAGTTACGGAGGCTGCCCGCTGCTCATCAAGCGCTGATAGCCAGCATGAGAACACATGGAGGCGGTAGATGCTTGAAAATACGTATCAGATACACTCATCTGGCACGTCTTGTACGAACAACCCGCCATCATGAGCTGCTCTGTCAATTGAAAGGATGCAAATTAATATCTACAGTACAGAGTACACTAATATGTAGATTTCAGTGTAAATTTCTAGTATGAGATAAAACTTTCTATAGAGATATTTATATTTTTCTGTCTGATCTGATATTTAATGAAGAGAGCTGTAAGAACTGTAGTACATTAGATTATTTATAAAAGAAGAGATTCTTCTTCTTCTTCTTCTCATCAGAGCTTGCAGAGTGATTACTGATGACTATCTCTACAGATCATAGCAGCTTTCTCTACAGACCTTCATAGCAGCTTCCTCTATGAGCAGTCTTGTGAGATGTGCATTTTTCAATCAATCATATTGCAGAATGGGCCTGCAACTGATCTCACCTTCTATTCTAATCAGATTTTGAAAGCAACTAACATCCATGATATTGCTTCGCTTCGCTCTGCAAATTATTCACATAAAGGTTGCTGCACCCAATCACAGGACTGTTGTTCCAAGAAGCCTTCATGCTATCTACTTGGATTCCCTTTTTAAACCCTGCAGTTCTCTTCTCATTTCTTTTCTTACCCTTCTTTTCCTTCCGTGCTGCCAAATCCAAGGGTTTTGAAATTCGACATCTTGGCTGGTTGAGAGCCATGCTACTACTGAACTGTATTCATGCCCATTCTGCATCTTCTGCTCATACTTTCCCGAGCTTTGATCTTTACAGTAACTAATTTAAACATTTTTTTTAAACTCACGAATGCCTCAATACAACCTTTCACCTCTGACAAGGGTTCATCTTTAGGTTTTCTTTCTATTCTTTTCCCATCTGACCTTGACGTAATTTCACTCTGCAGAAGTATCCGCACCCCCCGCCAAAATCTACATCTACCCAAGTAGTGCTCATGAGGAGTCAACTCTCTTTAAGGTCTATTCCCAGAAATTTCATGTAAAATAACGCATGGTGGCATAGTAAATCGCGAGAATTGACATTTATAACATCGAAGAGGTACATACATGGATGAGAGTAGAATATTGATGAGGGGTGCGGATACTTTTGCATTCGTTCAGTACCTTGCTTATGTATTATCATCATCGAACTGTAATGACAGGACTGTAATTTAGCCGTAATACCAGTTCCAGCCCAATCACATGCACTCTGACCGAAACCTTGGAATGCTCAGAGTCTTTGCCCAGAGCCCGCCAAGCAGCGAATGCCGCGTCCATACTGGCCCATACACCAAGCAGCTGCGCATGCTTCTGCGCGCGTTGCCCCTTTTGTCCCTCTACGGGCTTGGGCGGATCGAGGTAGTGTAATTTATTCTTCCAAGGGCTGACTGTCTAGACTTTAGGTTACAATTACCATCTTCCAGTTTGGCAGTATAAATTACACTTTACATAGGGTTTACACTATACCGCTCGTGAAAACCGTCCACAGTACAGTGCCAGTACCACATATCCCTCCCAATCCGGCCGCAACACCCTGTCACAAGCGTACATACCATACCATACCATACCAAACCATACGATACCTCATTTTCTTTCCTCCTTTTTTTTTTCTCTCCTCCTCAACTCTCCTCCGACTCGCTGTATTCTCGCTCCAACTTCAGCTTCATTTCTTTCTTCTCATTGCTTTATTTCTCCCGACTTCTCTCCTCTCCGCCTTTCTGCTCCCTGTCCTCTCCGCAGCCCCCCGCCCTTTTCTTTGGTGTCTTCTGCTTCTTCCACTTCTTCCGCTTCTTCCTCTTCTTCTTGTCACTCCTTCATCGGGCCCATCGGCCTTTTAAACCCCCCGGTTCCCCATACCATTTTTTTTTTCTCTTCCTCTTCTCCTTAACATCTTTTTTTTTGGGGTGTGGCTCTGCCTCTGCAGATCGATTGGATCGTCATTTGGATCTCAACAGCATACTACATTACATACCGTTATATATAAATTCCCGCATTTAAAACCCTGTCGCGCCGTGATCGATTTTGTATTATTTTATTGTGTACGATTATATGTGTATGCGTTTGACTGAAACTACTCCTTGCAACGCTCTCACCCTCCAAAACCGCCATTCCCTCCTGTCATCCTGACCATAATAAACACCCGTCTCTTCGATATGTCGTTCGACCTCAGCTCCCTCCCAATTCCAACCCTCGACCGCCCGTTTGGCATTGAACTATGGCCGCTCTTCTCCAAGGCCTACACGGCAGTCGCGGGGTTCTCACCGGAAGACTTTAAATTCACCCAAGGCCAGACTCCCATGTCGACCTTGAACGAAACCCTCATCTCCCTCGCGTCCTACTATATCATCGTCTTTGGCGGCCGAGAGATCATGAGGAACCGCCCCGCGATGAAGTTGAACGGTGTCTTCCTCATACACAATCTATACCTGACCTTGATCAGCGGGGCGCTACTGGCTCTGTTTATTGAACAACTGCTGCCGACACTGTGGAGGAATGGCGTTTTTTATGCCATTTGTGATGTTAAGGGTGGTTGGACGGATCCCCTGGTTGTTCTATACTATGTACGGCACATATTCCTATTGTCAGATATATATATATATATATATTTGGTTGAACGTAGAGTGCACTCGCTAACATTTTTGTTGTAGTTGAACTATCTCACCAAATACCTGGAGCTCCTCGACACCGTCTTCCTCGTCCTCAAGAAGAAGCCTCTTACCTTCCTCCATACCTACCACCATGGTGCCACAGCTCTTCTCTGCTACACCCAGTTGATTGGTCACACAGCTGTCTCATGGGTGCCCATCACCTTAAACCTCCTGGTCCACGTCGTAATGTACTGGTACTACTTCCAGAGCGCCCGGGGCATCCGCATCTGGTGGAAAAAATGGGTCACCATCCTCCAGATTGTACAGTTCGTCATTGATTTGGGTGAGTAATGAAATAACAATCCAACCCCAACAATCCAACCCAAAACCGCATGTAATCTAATACACTTCTATCAGTATTCGTGTACTTCGCATCCTACACCTACTTCACATCAACCTATTTCCCACACATGCCCAACGCAGGGAACTGCGCCGGCGAGGAATTCGCCGCCTTTGCCGGTCTAATCATCCTTTCGTCCTACCTCCTCCTCTTCATCTCCTTCTACTTTGCCACATACAAGAAATCAGCCAAAGGTGGCCGCCCACGCAGAAATACCGGCAAGCAGGCTGTCATTGATATGCGCAATATGGAGATTCCGTCGGTTGGTGGAAAGCCCGCGGCTGGCACAACGACGGCGACAACCAATGGCCATGCCCACGCGACGAACGGCTCTGCGGTTACCTCAGCGCGTTCGAACGGTGGGCCCGTCACGCGGTCGAGAAAGGCCTAGGTTTAAAAACAAAGTGAATGTAGGGGCTTCTTCGCTTTTCTGTTTTTCGAAGACAGAAAGAAGAATTCAAGTAAGAGAAGACAAGGGAAGGACAAACTGAACACGGGCAAACGAAAACGGAGTGGAAATTATTAAGGGAAAAAAGGAAAATTAGCTCCGCTGCCGCTAGTTTTTTGAAATCCGACACGCCTCCCGTGCGCCTAGTCGCCGGCCGCCATATAATGAGTGCAGATCATTTTGTTGTTTAATTTTTCTCCTTTTTTTTTATATTTACATTTACATTTGCCTTTTGGTCGAAATCTAGTCAATTGATCATTGTCGCTTTTCCTCCGGCCCCGTTGTACCAATTTCATCACTTGTCACTGATCGAGATGAGTTTTCATTTTTTTCCATTTCATTTCTTTTTCTTTTCTTGATATACATTCCGAATTACGAGGTTTGGAAATAATACTTCTTTAATACCCAGTTCACTCTGGTGTTTCTTCTTCTTCTTCTTTTTTTGGCCATGGATTTCTTTCAGCTAGTTTTTCCTTCAATGTCTTGTATTCCTTTTGTTTCATTTTTCACCCATTTCGCATTTACTCCATACAATTTTTGCTTTGAAGCTTTTTCTTAAACCCTTTATTTGGTTTCTTGGTGCTTGCTTGCTCATATTTCTCTCTGCTCGAACATATCAATGACGTCGCTACATCACATATCATCAAATCACACATATATCACCTACCACTTATTTTTCCTATTTTTTTTCTTTTTCCTTTTTTCTATTTTTGCCTTGCCTTTTAACTATATAAACACCAGGAAGGGGATAAACGGATAAAAAAGAATGAGAGAGAGAAAAAAATTATCAAAAAGTATTGATTATATTATGATTGGGGTGCATATACCTTCTTTCCCTTTGTTTTGACTATCTTTCTGTGATTTATATATTCTGGTCGGATTCTATCTTTTCCCCCCCCTTCTGTACAGTTGAACTACTAGGAGAAGAAGGTTCTGTTTTGGTAGGTCTGATGAACCTTGGAAGTTACCACAGGCCGCGATCCCAACCAACTTGAGTATTGGCAACCATTCACAGCCCAACGGACAAATGAACTACACGCGACGAGGCTGTTGTCGACACTGAACTCGGATATACAATGAGTTCCCTTTTGATGTCCTTGCGTCCTTGCGCCCTCAAATCACCACACAGATTCCCCCACTCTCACTCACTATTCTTTCAAGTCTTGGTTTTCCGCCCTACACATCCCAGATAGATATTTTCCAGATTCGGAAATTCATCTTTAACTTGTTCCTTCCTGTCTGACCTATCCAGCTACCGCCCATCACCCATATCGCAACGATGGCGCAACGACATATTTCGTTGTCGATGAGCTGTGGGGGGGAATGTAATGGGGTATTGAAAGGTGAGGGGGGAGTGGGACGGGGCTTCATATCTCCATACCTATGTACATAGGTATATTATATATCATTGAACCTACATTCTGAATCCTGAGAAAGGCCCGACGGCCCATCTACCTTACCTTGCCCTCTTCCTGCTTCCTTGCTCTGGCTGGGTGCTTCTCATGTCGTTTTTATTTTTAAATTTATCTTTAATTGTTTTTTAATTGCTCGGTTTTGATGTCTTTGGTATTATTACGTTTTGAAGTTGTCATGTCTATTCAATCTGATGTTCCTCTATTTTGCCTAACTTTAACCTGCCACAACTCGCTCAAACACTTCAATGTATGGTAGAATTAGTTGGTTTTTAATATTTTTTTCCCCTTTGTCATTGTCGGTTAGCTAACTATAATTATTTACTATTGTTAATAATAATACTATTATTAACTAACCGGATATGGCCTCTATTCTATTCTGGACTCTTTCTGTAGTAATTAAATATGCTGGACCAAAAATACGACTTACACCAGCCCCTTTTGACACCCGGTTTCAAAAACTACATCTTCCACGCCCCTTTCCACACTCCTCACCCCATACACAACATGTGCGGAGGGGTGCACTGAAAGGAATGAAGCATACATGGCGCTGGCGGCCACCGCCCATCTACCCACTTCTACGTCGGTAACTATGGTACCCCCTGCTTGGGAAATTGTATCTCCGTGTTTTGCTGTGGGTGCATGTACAGAATCAGTGTGAGTGTGATGGTGGGGTGTGGATGTGTGGCCAGCAGCGGGGCGATGTGGGCGTGTCTCTGGTTTGGAGTTGACATAGGGAACCTGAGAGATTGGTTTTTAGCTTCTTACGTTTTTGTGTTTTCACATGTCAAAGCGCTTGGTGCGTAGGTATAGGTAGACAGTGAGGAAACGGGGGAGAGCGCGATTGGGGGCGTGGTGTTGTGTGGTGTGCGTGAATTACTGGACTGTTCGTAGTTCGGGTTTCCCCTGCGAGTTCGCAAGTCGGGGTGACTGATCTCCTGTAATCTGGTTGTCGCTGAATGGTCACCAGCAGAGCTTGTGCGCAATATAGTTCTTACCAGCCGAACCCCGAAAGAAGAACTAGAATGGATTGATGAAAGATCAAGACTGGGGGACTGAGCTAAGATAGCATCCATGTCGGTCTTGAAATTTTCCTGACCTTCAATCGATATTGACAATTTCAATAGGGAAATCATAGGCTGGGAGTCTACTCTGAATGCCGAGCGCATAATCCGTCAGCATTCACCTCCCATAGGGCAGGGTTGTGAATGGTCCTATGGTTCAATAGGATCAGATGTTCACAGCTGCTCCGTTGAAGGGCATACTAGCGCTACATAAGCCAATAGTCCAAGGCCGCCGCTTTCTAGAAGAAATCAATGATGGAGAAGGCTTGGACTTCTTCATCTTTGTATAGCGAGTTATCGTGACGCGTGGCTGGGCTCGTCGATAGTCGCGATTCCTCGGGGAGAGATTTGCATGGAGCATTTACCGAAGCCATCTTGGCTGGTACCCGGCATCAGGCCGTATCCCAGATCTCATTTGCGGCTTCAATCAACATGATACTGAGGAGTACCCCGACGTCGCGTGTTATAGTAATCCAACAACGTGGCTACTCACTTGTTAAGTACTCATTGCACCCTGACTGGTATCGGTGAGCACGCTTATACTGACTAAGAAGCAGCTCAAATCAGCCAAGCTGATGGCTGAAGCAGCAGAGATAGTCCTAGCCGCCCTCGGCGCAAAGATTTCCATCCCTCAGAGGATATATCTGTTACTCTAGGCACAAGTTGATGGAGCTGGGCGCGGATCGTTTGGTTGCGGTTGACCTTTGGACTTGGTTTCTCAGAGAGCTAGAGATTGGAGTTCCAGTTCTGCAGAACCAGAGTGGAGCGCGAATTGGCAATCTTGCAAACATTGCCACCTCAAAACTTCCAGACAGCCCTATTTCAGACATGGAATGAGATTTAGAACAAACTTGGAGGCAGCTAAATATCTTTCGAGATCCTCTTCTGTTGTTCTAATATCTAGGTAACAGTAACCCATCTAACTCTCGGAGGGAAGAGAGTACGTTGGTTGGGAGAAAATGGAGCAAATATTTCTACCCTAGCTCGATGCGATTTCAGAATTTGGTATGGACTTTGGAATCACAGCCACAAGTGTTTTGTTGTCGACCAGGAAGATAGAATTTCTATATTTATATTTGAGTCGTCGGGAGATGGAACCTTGGAAGAAGGTTCACGCTAATCCCTGTTCGTTCTTAGCGGATGCTTGGCATTGAGTCCTTCTCCAACGACATCTATATCCGTGGGCTCAATGACATTGTCCAACCCGATGGAATCAATGATGAGAGTGCTCTGTATAGCTAAGATACCAGTCATGAATCCGAGCTTCCTACATCGATCAATTCACGCGCTGAAGGTGTAACTCAGGCATGCAGACAGCGGAGTAAAAACCCCCCACCCACCAGAGCCCCGTGTTTCCCCAGGCGCTTACGGTGGCGTGCGGTGCGTGCTTTGATGGGCTAGTTACAGCAGGCTGGGACACACTGAAATCCGGGGTAGGGTTAGCAAAGACCTCTCTCGGTCATCCCGCATGACCATCAGCAAATCAACCCTGCTCCGAATTAGCCCAACCTTGACTGTGACCAACAATTGGAGGGATTCAAAAATCGGGCGCGGGATCCCTCAGCTACAAATGGCGCCCCTGGTCCTGCTAGCTCTGCAAGTCGATGAATGCGATTGTGACCTATGTCTGTCGCGGTCCATACAGCAGTTTCATCCCATGCTTGAGAATTTTGCCTCGACCAGACGTTTTGCACAGGTCGCCAAATCCGAACATCCCGGTAGACAGACATCTTATGACCTAGGTGACTGTAAAGCTAGCCGAGCTCGCTTTCGCAGGGGCCAGTCCAGTTGGATGAAGGTCGGTTGCGCCCGATGCGCTTTCATCACTATCTGGGGTTTCCAGCGCACGGCGAACGTCTCGTCCCACCGGGCTATGGGAGGGGCGTTTCAGGATTTGAGTAGCCATTTTTGGATCTTGTCCCTTTTGATAAGTCAGAAATAGAAAAAGAAATGGAAAAGAAAAGCCCTTGAAGAGGGAATTGATGCAAGTGATGAAAAGGTAAGTGCTTTCATTTGTTGAATCATGCTGTCCACCATTTGACTTTTTTTGCCAGGATTGTTCTATTAAAACAGCGCGGTCTGTGATGCATGCACAAATGTGAGGTGACGTGGCGGTTGTGGTCTGACATGCCTGCCCAATTTCACCCCGCAAGGCTGGATCAGGGGCCATATCTATAATTCCCCGCATCTCCCTCTTCTTCTCATCATCCTTTATAGCCCATCCTGATATACTTTAATGTCACCCGAATCCCCTCGAGCGCTGTGTTCTCTTGCACAAAGCTACCAAACCATACAGAATTTCCCCCTAGCGAATCATAGTTCATTCTCCATCCGAGTCCAAGTTTGACACCCTGAGGCTCTCCTGCCCTGACCATTATCTTTCTCCATCGGCAAAGCATGTCTGATCAGAACAAAAATTACACCGTCGGCTGGATCTGCGCCATATCTACGGAGCTCGTTGCTGCGCGAAATTTTCTCGACGAAAAGCACGAAGGTCCAGTATATGTGACTCGAAATGATGCCAACAGCTACACATTGGGCAGGATTGGGGAACATAATGTTGTCATAGCCTGCTTGCCCAATGGTGAGTACGGTATAGCTTCAGCGGCAAGCGTCGCGAAAGACATGCAACACAGCTTTCCTCATACCAGAATCGGCTTAATGGTTGGCATAGGCGGAGGTGCTCCAAGTGAAAAGCATGATATCCGCCTTGGTGACATTGTGGTTAGCACTCCTTGTGGAAACGACGGGGGTGTGTTTCAGTATGACTTTGGCAAGACAATACAGGGTCAGAGATTCCAAACCACAGGGTTCTTGAACAAGCCACCATCATCACTGTTGACAGCAGTGAGCACACTTAAAGCGGAATATGAGATAGACGGCCATCAGCTTGAATGTGCCATCAGCAACATCCTTGAGAAAAAGTCAAGGCTTCGGAAGAAGTACAAACGGCCGGACCCAAGCACCGACAGGCTATATCAAAATGGATTCATTCATCCCTCAAATGGTGAAGCAAGCCGTGTGGCAACCTGTGCGGAAACCTGTGATAAAAGTCAGTTGGTACCACGCCTTGAACGGCTCGAAGAGGATGATAATCCGGCTATTCACTATGGCCTAATTGCTTCAGCAAACCAGTTGATGAAGAATGCTTCAATCAGAGATGAACTTTCTGCAGAAAGGAATGTACTGTGTTTTGAAATGGAGGCGGCTGGCTTAATGAACACTTTCCCCTGTTTAGTCATTCGTGGTATATGCGATTACTCAGACTCGCATAAAAACAAGGAGTGGCAGGGATATGCAGCGATGACGGCGGCGGCATATGCAAAGGATCTTCTATGTAAAATCCATCCACGCAGAGTCGAGGCTGAGAAGAAAATCAGCGAGGTTCTATCTGGTTAGTCTAAACTGTGTCGTAGAGTCTTGTAACTAATAAATGTTAATCTATTCAATCGTGACAGGTCTCCAAGAAATTGCAGCAGACCACCGGGACATTACACGGATGCAGCTTGAACTCCAGCAAGACACAGCCAAGCAGAAAATGTCTGACAAGCAAAAAACCTGTCTTCAGTTGTTCCGTCTCACTAAGAGCACCGAGGATGCCACATACGAGTGGTATAAGGACCGTGTGGAAGACCGAGTAGAGGGCACATGCGAGTGGTTCCTCAGACACAACCACTTCCGGGAATGGTTAAAACGGGAGTCGGGGCCGCTGCTGGTCTCAGCGGACCCTGGTTGTGGAAAATCGGTCTTGGCCAAGTACCTGATTGACCGTGAGTTACCAGGGTTGGCGACCATTTGCTACTTCTTTTTCAAAGATCAGGACCAGAACACAGTCCGCCAAGCACTTTGTGCTCTTCTCCACCAACTTTTCTCCCAGAAGCCCTCGCTGATCCAACATGCGATGAAGCCATTCGACGAAAACGGGCCAGGTCTTGTCAACTCGACTAAATCGCTCTGGACTATCCTAGGAGATGCCGTGCGGGACCCCGAAGCCGGACCTGTTATCATGGTTCTGGATGCCCTGGACGAATGCGACACATTAGAGTTAGAGGACCTGGTGTGGAATATGGAAGCCCAATTCCAAAGCAACCAGTCGGGCTATGGAAAGTTGAAATATCTTCTAACGAGTCGCCCGTATGAGCAAATCGTGTCCAAGTTCTGGCGCCTGCTGGACGCCTTTCCGCAAATCCGTATACCAGGGGAGGAAGAGTCGGAAAATATTAGTGGAGAGGTAAACCTCGTCATCCAATACCGAGTCAAACGGCTGGCAAGGGAGAAAGTGCTATCAGACCAAGTCAAGCGTCACCTGGAGAATAGATTGCTCGAAATTCAACACCGTACATACCTTTGGGTATATCTCGTGTTTGATTACTTGAGTGCAGAAGACTTTAAAAAGACACCAAAAGGAGTCGATTCCACCATTGATACGATGCCAAAGAATATCAACGAAGCATATGAGCAGATTCTCAACAAGTCTACGGAGCACTCGGCCGTTCGGAAGGCCATGGGTATTATTTTGGCCGCGGCTCGGCCTTTAACACTCTCCGAAATGAACGTTGCCATGAATATAGATAACACATCAGAGTCGATTTACGACCTCGACCTAGAAGAAGAAGAGGACTTCAAGATACGTCTCAGATCTTGGTGTGGATTGTTCGTTTCAATCTATCAGGGCAAGGTCCATTTCCTTCACCAAACTGCTCGGGAGTTCCTCGTCACAGATCTGCCATCATCTACGACTCTTCCCACGAAGCTACACTGGCATCACTCTATCACTATGCATGATGCACACCGCATTTTAGCAGAGCCCTGTGTTCGCTATCTTAATTTCTTCAACTTTGAAGCTAGTCTTCCGACAGATACATCCGCAGAAGCCAGCCCCCACATTGATAGACGCGCTTTCTTGGACTATTCCGCCCAATTTTGGGCTCTTCACTTCCGCGAGGCCCATATCAGCAATGACGATGCCACCATAACCTCTCTCGTTTTGGGAATATCCGATCCATATTCGAGGGCCTATTCAGTGTGGTTCCAAATTTATCGGGACGCTGGACGGCATATATATTTGCCATCTCCTGGGTTTTCCACAGGTCTCATGGTGGCATCATATTTTGGACATAGTGATGTCACTAAGCTGCTAGTGGACAAAGACCCCGACCTGGAGTCAACAGATCAATGTGGCATGACATCATTATCATGGGCTGCAATGCAAGGATATGAGATGATTGTCAAGCTGCTGCTTGAGAAGGGTGTCAATCTGGAGCCACCAGATGCATATGGCAGGACACCACTATCATGGGCTGCAGAGAATAGACATGAGACAGTTGTTGAGCTGCTGCTTGAGAAGAGCACTGATATGGGGTCAGCAGATCAATGTGGCATGACATCATTATCATGGGCTTCACTGTGCGGGTATCAGGCAGTTATCAAGCTGCTGCTTGAGAAGGGTGTCAATCTAGAGTCAAAAGATCAAAATGGCAGAACATCACTATTATTGGCTGCACAGAGTGGGCATGAGGCAGTTGTCAAGCTGCTGCTTGAGAAGGGTGCCAATCTGGAGTCAAAAGATGCAGATGGCATGACACCACTGTCATGGGCTGCAATGCAAGGGCATGAGACAGTTGTCAAGCTGTTGCTTGAGAACAGTGCCAATCTGAAGTCAAAAGATGAACATGGCACGACATCACTGTCATGGGCTGCAATGCAAGGGCATGAGACAGTTGTCAAGCTGTTGCTTGAGAAGGGTGCCAATCCGAAGTCAAAGGATGAACATGGCATGACATCATTATCATGGGCTGCAATGACTGGACAGAAGACAGTTGCCAAGCTACTGCTTGAGAAGGGTGCTAATCTGGAATCAAAAGATAAAGGTGGCAGGACATCATTATCATGGGCTGCAGAGTGTGGAGATGAGACAGTTTTCAAGCTGCTGCTTGAGAATGGTGCCAACGGGGAGTCAGAAGATAAATATGGTGGAACACCGCTGTTATATGCTGCAGAGAAGGGTTATAAGGTAGCTGTCAAACTGTTGCATGAGAAGAACACTGAGAAATCTCGAATAGTATTGATATAACTTAAGTAGAGCAGGGCTAGCAGAAGACGATGTTTATATACCATTAGAATGTTACCACTAGTACTTCCAGTCCTTCTACATACCCCCTCTGATTAAATTATTCTAGAAGACTTACCATCTACTTACATAACTCCTGATTCTTCCTTTAGTATGGTCATGCAATTGTTTTGGTAGGTCTAAGGCAAATAAAAAAAGGCGTATCTTCGCGGGTAGAGCCGGACTCGTTTCAAGGCGACTGGCCTAGCTGAAACTGGTTGAACGGTTCCAGTGCGTGGCTTTCAGGCAGCAGACTCTTAAGAGCACAGAATACTTTAAAATCGCCGCCGCGAGCAGGGAGGGCGGTCGCTATAGGGCTGTGTTATGCTTCAAACTGTGTGAACTGAGGGATAGTGTTTCGGTCGTGACTATCTAGGTAGTAGGTTTGTAGATGAGAGCCATAGTCCGCGAGCTCAGCTGAGATAGCCAGATAGGGGCTATAATACCCTGGCCGCGGAGGAAGGAGGTGGTGAGGATCCGTTTGAGATACCAAAAGAACCCTAGAACAGCGAGCGGAGCTGGGAAAAAGGGAGTTTGGACAGGGTTCAAAGGTTTTCCGTAAACGAGCAGTTAGCTACCTTAAAGTGGATGTTAAGCGTGCTCGATGTTTGTCTTTTTATTTATTTATTTTCCTTTTTTTCTTTTAATCTTATTTTTCTTCCTTCACTTGGCTTGATGATACGCGATGGTGATCTGATAGAGGAAGGGCCGGTCGGAGGTTCGGAATTCTGATTTATATGTACCAGCGTAGAGTTTTCGAAGGACGAGTGCTATTTCCTTTTTCGCAGACCTAGGTAGGTTCATTTGGGTTGGTTGCGAATGGCAAATGCTAATGCGGTAATGTCCACGGGTGGAATGCGATATGCGCCGGATCCGGGTTTCCTTCCCAGGGAAAATGGTGCAGGTGCAGGACTTCACTTTGGACGGAGCGCGAGGCATTGAACCTGACCCTGCTCGAGCGGGATATGCATCCAACGCGCAGGCATCGGCATATATGCACGCACGAAAACGGCCTATCGTAATATTAGAGCTGTACGCAGTCGGTGCTAGTCAGGTTCTTAAATACCAAACTAGCTGTATACCTACCTCACCCAGGCACCTAGAGAGATAAAGTAGGACAAGGATGTCGGTACATAGGTATGGGTTTTATTATGCTCATCCGAACAAACTGAGTGCCTATTATAAACACAAAACGTGAGCAAAAGTGTCGTGGTAGGCTTGCTGTGGTAAGTAGCTCTACTTTTCTCTACTCACCGAAGAATCAAGATCCAACCGATCTGTCGTCCGCCATTCCCCCAGCAGATTGCTCAGGGCTGGGCTATGGTGCGTGTTGTTTGGCTCATCATGGCGGGCACCGTTCCTGCTACCTTCCATGGGATTATATCGATTCTGACACCTTCTTCCTGTCCCAAAAAGAGCTATCTGAAAGCACAGCTCCCGACAACTTTGTGGGTGTCAGCGTTGATATTAACAGGCGCGCAATCACCCTACTCTATCGTTTCGACAAGATGTCTAGAAACAGCTTCACTAGAAGATACAGCCTTCGTCCGGTCGCTGTCAGAAGATCTCTCTATATTGGCTTCCCCGACGAGTCGCTCACGGAAGAACAGAAATGGTGGAACGAAGACCGTACGAAACGTTTAACTTGGTGACAAATACAAACAAGTTACAGCAGAGCGTTGTGGACATCCTCGATGATAAAGTCTTTTATTTCAGATATTCTCTGCTTCATCGCCTCGGAGGTCACAGGGGGGCAAGCTCCACCACATCTTACCCCCAGGTTGTATACGAAGTCGCATATTTTAAAGAAAAGAAACATCAAAACAAGAGTTGTTGATGCTAGATTGACATTGACAATGGATCTCCAGACACTCAAAGTACACGCTAGAGCTTTGTTGACGCAAGATTATGGGCAGTTGCAAAGCCCCAAGTTGAACACGCGATATCATATATCGCGCTTTCGAACCGCATAGTTAGCTAAAGTCAATACAATAACGAACTTGTTGTCCGCTGTTCCTCGCAGCCTGTGGCATTGCTTTATCATAACAACGGCTCAAGGACCCATGACTTTTGCCGAAAGGTCGTCGTAGTTGGCACTCCTTCTTAGGCCCCATGGGAAGCCATTACTTCCGCTAAAAGGCCATGGTAATTTGGTAAGCATAAAGTTAGTATTAGAACGCCTATCCAAAGCTGTTCGAAATACCGTTGAAATAAGTGGAATATGAGAGTAGTCAAACATTCGTATTCCGTACTCACACGGGCATAGCGAACTTTCCAGGGTTGACGATATCTTTGGGATATTCATATCCAGGATATACCTTGCCTAGCGCATATTAAAGCCAATTCCCCTGTTTCTGAACAGAGCAAGGGAATCTGAAGTTTAATCGAACCTTCAACTTGTTTGACAAAAACGCCATAAGAAATTTCTGCCAGCCGAGTTATTGATGAAGTAAGCTGGTCGTATGGTCGCTATATTTCTTTGATCGTGCCGTAAATTGGAAAATTCTTTCCGTATATTATGACGTGCGGGTGATAGCTGAGTGTGTTGCTTCTCCTATAGTTTGGTTGAAGGAGACCCATAGTTCTTGTTTCCAGAGTTTAATCCATCAGTTAAGATAAACCCTCTATTGGCTTGTATTGTTAGTGGCAGAAAAGGTATTTCAGAGTGAAGCTAGTATTCTAATGTATGAGTCTCATTGATGCTTATTCTAATTCTTGAAGAGAAGAGAAATGAGAATAAGTCACTGAGTGATAAGATTATATACAGAATATGAGTCATATGTTCACTATAGCTCTAACTCTAGAGCTAGACTTCTTTCACTCTACTTCTTCTCTCATCAGTCTTCTCTCTCTCAGATTGTGTGTGACACTGACAGCAGTATAATCTATCTCAGATATTGAATTTCAGTGACACTCTTATCTATTCTGAGTGATTCTCTGTTATTGATGATATCTTCATCTGTTTTATATAACTGCTTATTAGCAGCACTCTCATCTGCTCTAAGTAAGAAATGTATATTATATGATTAATTAACAATTTTATTAATGAAAGAGATGAGTTTTGATTGAGTGTGTTTTATTTACATAAGTTTCAGTTAACATACTTGAAAGAGTTATTATATAGAGTGAGTAACAGAGTACAGTAAACTTCAGTTAATAACTTGAAAAGATTATAAGAAGATAGAAAAAAAAAATGTCAGTTATGTAATTTACAATTTGAAAAAATTATAAGAAGATAAAAAAAAAAAATATCAGTTCTGTGATTTATATTTCATAGTTAGAGTCTTCTCTATATCTGTTTCATTCTCAATTGTTAATATCTTTTTCATTACTTATATCTTTCATTTCATTCTCTGTGTTATTCATCTTATTATTGATATTATTCTCACTGTCATTGTTATTATTATTATTATTATCTATTTTATTATCTGAGTCATTGTTGTTATTATTATTATTGACTTCACTGTTATTATAAAGATTGTTGTGAATGAGAATATTATTAAATATTTGTGTTTACATGTGTATTTAATATTGAATTCAAGCTTTGTCTCTCATATATTTCATCTATTATATTTATATATATTACAGTGTCAGTCTGATGATTGATTCTAGAGATTATATAAAAGAAATAAAATTAATATAATCACTGATTTCTGCTCTGACTATATTACAGATGTTTATTTAGATGATATTCTCTCTGATTAATTGAAGAAAATCTTTGTCTTACATTTGATGAACTGTGTGATTATTTATAAATTATAGAATAATCTTTACTGTTTATTTCTGATAGAATAATATTCATATACTCATTCTGTCTAAGATAGAGAAGAATGAGTCTGATATCAGTGCTCACAGTGTTGAAGAGTATAGTATATTATTTTAATTAGAGAAAAGTGATGTAGTGAGTTATTATGTGTGTGTGAAATGAAGTAAGTGAAAGTGATGAATATATAAGTGATGAGTATATGAATAATTTATCTTAGTTTACTGAGAAGAGAGTTTCTTAGTATAGTTGATATTTGTCTGTGTATATATACAGTCTCTGTACTGTGATATGATAGAGTGATAGTATTAGTGTTGTTATTTTCGCGGGTCAGATTGAAAAAGTGATGAGAGTTATCTGAAAGAACAGGTTCTCAAGTTAGAAAAAAGTTCTTCAATCTGAAAAATCAGATTAGTGAGTTAGCAATTTTTAACCTGATAACTCAAGACAGATTAATCAATATAGTTAGTATGAAGATCAACAGTTATATTATCTCTTTAATACTGTATAAATGTATTTTCTATTAGTAATCTCTGCATAATCTAAGTTATTCATTTATATATCTGTCTGTCTCATCTCATAACTAGAATATCATATAACT
>LDEV01000541.1:0-47158 GCA_001014755.1 Blastomyces silverae | reverse complement strand
GGCAGGGTGCCTGGGGACATAATCGCCGGCAGCGCCATGGCAGACCAGGCGCTGGCCACCAATCAACAGGAGCACCCCATGACTTCCTCCAACAGTTCATCAACAACTTCTCAAACCAATTTGGCGTTGACGTCGGCGAGGTGTTCAACATAATCAACGGCACAGATGCACGATCCGAAGACAAAGAAGTAGATTTCGTCCCCCGCGCCGACGTTTTTGATGCAGAAACCAGATACATCATTCATGTTTCCCTCCCCGGCGCGCAAAAGAAGGACATTTCAGTCGATTATGACGCCGAGACTTGCACCCTCCGACTCGCGGGTGTAGTTTATCGTCCCGAGCTGGACGAGGAGCTCAGCAACGCCCTTATCGTCGACGGGCGATCCCGCGAAGTCGGCGTCTTTGAGCGGGAGATCAGCCTTGGATCCCGCGATAAGCCCGCACGTGTCGATGCCGACAATATCAGTGCGAAGCTGGTTGATGGCGTCCTCGTGCTAACTCTACCAAAAGTAGTTGTCGACAAGGACGCGTTTAGACGGAGAATCTCGGTGGATCAGATCAGGAATGAGAATGGTAGGGGCCCGGAAGGGGAGAAGGAGGCGGGAAGTGCACATCCTAATGAGAAGGAGGAAGTTGCAACTGAATCCCAGGCTATGCAGATTGATTCCGAGACTGAGGCATCGGCGCAGGAGAGTGAGAAGCTTGGTAGACGAACGCCACCAAGTCCTACTGTGCGTTCAGAGGAGGAGGAAGAGAGGGATTACGTTGCCGTGGATGTGGATTAGCGAATAACCGTGTCCTTGATATCTTCTTTTCGGCATCTCCATTTTGATATTTGATGCTTCGTTTTCGTACTCGTTTCTTTATCTCTACTTGATATGACTTTCTGTACCTTATTTCTTTTTCATTTTTTTGCATGTGAAACAATGGATAGGAAATAGGAAATGGGAAATGGCATGGGTGCAGCTTGTTCTCAATAGCTTCCGGTCATTAGTTAATAGGATCATTAAGAATTGAATCACTCCTTTGAAGAAAACCAAGGAACTCCATCCCTTGCACATGCGTGCTTGAAGAACATTACTCATTTTTTTGGCCCCTGAGGCACTCTTCCCAATTCCTTCAAAATAACATATTCCATTACTTTAACGAGCTGCTGAGAGGACCGCACTTCTGACGACCAAATCCCACGCTTTGGCTCATATAGATGATCGCAGGTTCGGGCTATAGTGATACCATCATCAAATCCGAACTCAGGCTATTAGCGAATTGCCCACCAGCCAAAAAGAGAGATCGGAACTTCATATTATTACATAACTATATTAACTTTCATATATAGTTATCCTTTTGCTCCCTTGCTCCCTTGCTCAAAATCCCCTGTATTCAGGTTTTCGCGCATGGTAATATAACCAATAATGCAAGTAAGCACATCTCCTCCAATTTTTGGTAGATGGAGCGTGGAAGAAGTTGGGTGTCCTGCATGAAGTTAGGGTTGGAACCCCCTAAGTTAGCTATTTGGTAACTTAAGGGTATGAATAAGCATTGGATTCAATTATCCAGTACGGAGTACTGATATTTCCGGTTACACGTTGGATTTCTTTGTTTCACGCCGCTGAGAGCATGGCTGGATTCAAATACCCTCCGTTATCCTTAGTTATTTAATATTAGATACCAAAATGCATTAACTTAACTCACTTTCTAAGGCGGGAAGAGCGCGAGCTCCCTAGAGCGGATCCCGGAACGGCGGACAGCCCTTTCATGTGATCCCGATGTCCCTTGGTGAGTAAAAGTGGGCATCGTATGTATCCCCCTGTGCAGAATCATCATACCTAGGTATGGTTGTTCTGTCCCCAAAAAGGCGTTCCCCCATAGCTTTGGAAACCCATGTCTACATAAATTTCCGACTGGCGGTCCTGGATAAGATTAGTTATCATATCATGACAGAACATGGGAAGCTGGGCGCCTAAGGTACTGAATGCACAGTCAAATCCTTAGCCAAGTTTCCCAGGTGAAGGGTCCTGGAACGCCCGTCAGAGTCAACGAGTCAAGGGTGCGCGGACGGTCTGTTGGTAGTGCTGACGCTGCTTTGAAGAATGAGAAGCCAACCGCCCGTGTAGGGGGGAGTTGAACCAACATTCTCCTTGTGAATGCGTCTTGTTGGACTTGAGTACAGGCATTAGAGTCTTGTAGCTATGTAGAGTTCGGCATAATCATCTCCACAAAATGGCGACTTTGTTACAAGGCAGAACTGCCGGTCTCGTGTTGGGCCTACCTGCCTGGGTGCTCATGTAGTCTGTCTCCTGATCTGTCTCTCCGCGCCTGGACAGGATATCCATCACCTCTGATTTATTATTGTTGGAAAATTGCCAAAATTCTTCGCGTAGAGAGGTAGGTGGGTGAGAGGATGAGTGAAGATTTCCGTTGGAGCCACTCAGGGAGTGCTTGGGCACCGGCACTTTGTTCGCAAGGAACAATCCCACGTCAACTCGTATCGACTTTAACTCCGTACATGTAGTTAATACTAGGAGTTCAGGTACTCCTAGTGCACTTCTTTGCAGTCTTGCTGACCACTGCAGCAAGCACTGTAAAAAAGAATAACTTAATAGCTCTTTTCAGAAGCCAGATAGATATACATCGTGATAGCAGAAACATAGTTACACTCTGTTCACTGACACTGAGACCATGTCAAGCACATCTCTTTCACACCTTTGAGGAATTTAACCCTAGTAATTAACTGGCTTAGCGGGGTAATTTCCAATTTTTTCCTGTGTTTTCCAGCTGAACGGTTGTAAACGGGGCTAGCAGCTGTTTTGGCGGTATTTTTGGCTCCTTAGTCATTTTTGTTTTGTTTCGGGCAAGCTTCCCCGGGCCCGTTTCCAGACGCTGAATGGCCGTTATTCCAAGTTTAATGCTCACTTTGCGCCCGGAATTTCCCCTCTGGCAGCCTCAAGGTAGATTTGTGTAACCTTGGGAGTCATCCAAGCTCGCGTCGTTACAAAAATAAAAGCCGAGAAGGTCACAGCATTTTAAATAATTTTGGAACCGCATTTAGCAGAGCAAAAAGCAAAGCCATCGGCAGGTTGGTGGGTTGGAGCGGCCGGGGAGGGAACAAAACTCGGCAGCCACTTAGCTTGTTTATGGGCCTAACGGGCAGCTGGGCAAGCTAATCATAATCAGCCTCCTGGTGGCGCGTGCTAACTCCCGAAACCGCCTGGGCTGTCGATCCCTATACGCATTAATCCGTAGTTACGCATTATTGAATGTGAAGAACAGGGATACCTTGCTCAAGTCATCACGTCACATTCTCCCTTTTCTGTCAAATTGTTCAATGCCTGCACGCCGCTTGATGCCCAGAAGTGCTGAGTGACATTATTGCCCTCATGGTGGCGTAAGGAAGGGGATGATGTGATCATGAGAGAGAGCTCATTTGGAGGGGAGTGAACAAATATAGATCTTGGGTGGCACTCTATCGGAGAGCAGTAACTATTGGGGTTGGCTTCTGATGCCTTGAAACTGGAGCGAGCGAGCGAGTGATCCACAGATGTCCGCGGGAAGGATCCAGAGTATCAGCAGGGCGATTTCCTGCGGGAATGAATATTCCAAGGCTGGGCGGGGAGGTTCTGGAGCGCCCGACGGACGACTCTTGGGCAGTTTTCCTGGAATATCGAAGTCAGAATAGTCGCTGAGAGAAAATATTTGTGATTGATATAAACTGAAGCAGCCCAGTTCCAATAGTAATAGCAACTCAACTTTAATTAGCCCTTTTACCAATGAACCAGCCTGGCCCTGCCGAAGCGCGCAGACAGTCATAATAATTTCCACACCTTGCATTGCCATAAACAACAATAATCCATCCCAACTTGTTTCATCACGACAAACACGAAACGGGCCCTTTTGGCGGCTTGTGCCAGGGTGTCGTATCGGGGCTTTTGGCTGCCCGTGTGAGTGGTTGGCGGTTGCTGGGCGCATTTAAGATTCAGGGGTTCGTGTTCTGTCACCGGATTACGGCTGCGAATCAGGGGCTAGCGCGCCGCGGTGCCTGGGACAGCGGCGCCAAAATACCGGCGCATTACAAGGCAATAATACACATAGTTCCCCATTTTGCTGCATCTTCATTCTGCTCGACAGATTACTGCTCGACTCTGTTCTCTTCTACCTATCCTCTTCTGATTCATTTCTGCGCTGCGCCCTCCCACTCTCATTCATAATTACGTTTGTTCTTTGTGTGTGCAGCGGGTGTATTTCTCGTGCGCGGCACATCGAGCGTTCCTCTCTCTTCCTTGATTCACAGTTGTCGTTCTTTGACGACGGAGAACACAATAGCAAATTAGCAATTGCAGTGGAGGAACTTACCACTTCCCCCCTTTGTCGCGTCCACAACCTCCAACCTTCCCCCCTCCCTCATCCTCCTGGCAGCCTCATCTTCTTCCCATTGCAAGACATAGTCTGTCCTTTATCTCATTCAGATTCTTCCTCGTTCCTTCGCCATTCTCTTACATTTTCTCTTCTTGCACTCCCTCTGCTATCAGCTTTCAAATCAGACTGCTGTTTACCAACAACTGTTTTATCAAGTAAAGGTCCGGTGCTGTGCGCTGGACTATCTTCTCTCCTACCAACCCTAGCGGGTTTTCAAGCTTTGTTTTTTTTATTATTGCGTCCATCTCCATCTTCTGGGGCTTTCTAGGCCTCTTGATCAAAGCACGATGAGGTTATCATCAGGCATCCTGGGCGCCGCCCATATATGGCTATGGATGGGTGGGTTATCAGGCGTTGTTAATGCTATTCCTATGCCCCAAGAGAACCCAGCTCCTCAAGCATCGGATTTCTGGATGAGCTCCATCGAACGCCAAGGTGCCCCTGCATTCAGAGAGGCCGGCGGCGAGTATCAGATATATCGTAACGTTAAGGACTTTGGTGCAAAAGGTATTGGATAACCCCTCTGTTGTTCCCCTTTCTTATTCCGTGCGACGCGAAGTTTTTTTTGCTAACAAACCATACGTGACACAGGCGACGGTACCACAGATGATACTGAAGCGATCAACCGAGCTATCTCAACTGGAGATCGATGCGGACTGGGTTGCGACTCGACTACCGTGACCCCTGCCATTGTTTACTTCCCAGAAGGCACTTACGTCGTCTCCAAGCCGATTATCCAATATTACTACACGCAGCTCGTTGGTGATGCCTTGGCCTTGCCCGTAATCAAGGCTGCTGCCTCCTTTGAAGGAATTGCTGTTATCGATGCTGATCCATACACTGATTCGGGCGCTAATTGGTATACCAACCAAAACAACTTCTTCCGGTCCGTTCGAAATTTCGTTATCGACTTGACAGGCATGGATCAAAGATCCGGTGCTGGTATCCATTGGCAGGTGGCACAAGCCAGCAGCCTGCAGAACATCCGCTTCGAAATGGTTCAAGGGGGTGGTGAAGCCAATAGGCAACAGGGTATTTTTATGGACAACGGTTCCGGAGGCTTCATGACAGACCTCGTTTTCAATGGCGGTAACTACGGTGCCTTCTTGGGCAACCAACAGTTTACCGCTCGTAACCTCACGTTTAAGAACTGCAACACAGCAGTGTTCATGAACTGGAACTGGGCGTGGACATTCAAGTCACTTACCGTGAACAACTGTGGTGTCGGTCTGAATATGTCTAACGGTGGCTTTAACCAGACCGTTGGCTCGGTACTCATCCTTGATAGCACATTTATCGGAACACCCAAGGGGATTGTCACCTCTTACAATGATGAGAGTGTTCCTGAAACAGGAGGAACCCTCATCCTTGACAATGTTGACTTCACAGGCTCCGAGGTGGCGGTCGCCCATCTCGATGGCTCCGTTGTCCTTAATGGAGGCTCAGTGGTCACCTCATGGGCCCAGGGCAATGCCTTCACCCCTGCGGGAAGCGTACCCATCAAGAACTCCAAGAGGGAACCCGTCCAAGAACCAGCTCCTGTTTATCTAGTGGAAGAAATTGTCAAGAGGGGGGTTGAGCCTCAACCAGCTCCTGTTTATACAGTGGAACGTATTATCAAGAGAGATACTTGCAACGCTCCCGCGCCACCTGCACCCGAGCCAGCTCCAATTTCCCCGGAGCCTACTCCATCACGCCAGCCGCCGCCGTCCACGGACAGTTCTCCAACACCATCGCAAGTTAAACCAGACGCTACAGGGTCGAAGTCATCAGTGGTAACCCCGTCATCTGTTGCGTCTTCTGTACCACCGTCGCCCACGCCCTCTCCAACGGATCCCAACCCTGCAACATGCCCAACCACACCTGCCAAGAAGACTCGAATCAGTGCTGGACTTGCTAGCCCGACCAAACCAGCAGTTCTCCTTGACCCATCCGGAAAGGTATTTGAGCGGACCAAGCCACAGTATGAGAACGTCCCCACGAAGTCGTTTATTAGCGTCAAGGGTGCTGGGGCCAAGGGAGACGGTGTAACGGATGACACAGAAGCAATCCAGGCAGTATTTGATAGCGCGCAACCGGACCAAATCGTGTACTTCGACCACGGTGCCTATATCATCACTTCCACGCTCAAAGTGCCTAAGGAAATCAAGATCACCGGTGAAATTTGGCCGCTTCTCATGGCATCTGGACCCGCCTTCTCCGACGAATCGAAACCCATCCCAATGCTCCAAGTTGGGCAGCCAGGCGACAAAGGAAACGTTGAAATTAGTGACCTGATGCTCGAAACCAAGGGACCTGCCCCGGGCGCCATTTTGGTGGAGTGGAATGTTGCTGAAACAACACAAGGTTCGGTCGGAATGTGGGACGTGCACATGAGAGTTGGAGGTTCTGCTGGTACGGAACTGCAGAGCGACCACTGTGCCAAGACTCCCAACAGCACCACCACACCAGACCCCAAATGCGTCGGCGCATTCATGCTCATGCATATCACGAAACAAGCGTCCGGATACTTTGAAAATACTTGGCTATGGGTTTCAGATCATGAACTGGATTTGCCAGATCATGGCCAGATTAATATTTACAATGGCCGTGGCTTACTGATCGAAAGTACTGGACCAGTCTGGCTCTATGGTTCCGCGAGCGAACACTCCCAGCTGTACCAGTACTCCATCGTCGGTGCAAAGAACGTGTTCATGGCCCTGATCCAGGTGGAAACACCATATTACCAGGCCAATCCAAACGCGCTTGTCCCCTTCAAACCCAACAAAGCCTTCCACGACCCAGATTTCTCCCACTGCCAAACAGACGCATGCAGGAAAGCCTGGGGCCTGCGCATCTTCGACTCTAGCGATGTGTTCCTCTACGGCGGCGGCCTGTATAGCTTCTTCGAGAACTACAACCAGGATTGTCTAGCCACCGAATCCTGCCAGGAGAACATGATTGAAGTGGATTGTTCGCCCGTGCACCTGTACGGCATTAGTACCAAGGCCAGCACGAACATGATCACCAGAAGTGGAGGGGGTCAAGGGCTTGTGAGCCAGATTGAGAATCGCAATAATTTCTGCTCGACCCTGGCTGTTTTCCAACAGTTGACTGTGTAGAGATAATTGTAACTTACCTCTATTTCAATTTCATATATTCTTTGCTATGCAGAAGTGATGCGCACCTAGTTAGAATAACGGTGGTTGTTGTTCCAAGCGCGGTCCATGTCGCGCGTATATGTGTTCTAATAATGTTTGAAATTTGTTTTCTAAAATTGAAACAACATGTCACTCTTTTTTTCTTCTCATGTTATTTAGTTCACGGCGTTACGTTTCTCTCTCTCCCCCCCCCCCCCCCCCTTTTTTTTTTTTTTTTTTCTTTTTTTTTTTTTTTGTTTTTTTTTTTTTGGGGGGGGGGGGGGGGGTTATTTAACAGCAGATCCTCTGGGTCAATTTCTCCGAGCCCCCCCCCCCCCCCCCCCTTTTTATATCCTTTCATGTCAACGTTTTTCTTCAAGGGAGCCAGCCCCGTTTCATTTCTCCCCGCTCCCACGCTCCCACTCTCTTTTTACTCCCCTTTTCTGACTCCACAAGGGCGTTCTTGTATCGGTATCAATTTAGGTAGTTTATCGAGTCAATGGAAACAAATCGGAAAAGAAAATACCCAGTAATGGATAGCAGTGTATCCATCATGTGGATTTAGGACGAAGGGCCAGATTCAATTATCTAGCCAAATCTATGGTCAAGTAGTAGTTACTTAACTCGGAAATAAATGCTGGCGTCGGGTCCACTTTGAAGCTATGTTATACTTGCCCAGCACAACCAGGCCAAAGCTTTGTCTTCGAATCGACGCGTCTTTTCTTCTGAGATTTTTCTGTTCAGAATTGCACACTCCTCCTGTAAGTTAATTCTTTGTTGTTGGTTGCTGGCCAACTGCCGTTTGCCGCTTCAGGTTCACCATATCATTCCCACATCAATCAACTGCCATACCAGAGCAAGTATATATATATATACTTCTCCCAGATTGATTTAGATCGGTTAACCAGATCTAGGATCCGGTCTTGTGTGGCGGCGCCGGTCCCCCCAGGGAAAATATTTCCTATATGGTCAATAACCCCAAGAGTACTCCGTATATACATCTAGCTGGTCCATCTTACCCCTTTTACGAGCTGCTATACCATGATAGCGGGTTTGCTTCTGCTTCCGCGCTCCGCGACCTTTTCGAACACAGTCTAGGAGCCAGAAGGATTGGGCAGGGAGCCAAAGCTGGGATGGGGGGTATTCAGTTGTATGTATGTAGGTGCGGGATTTCCATCGCATTACCACGCGTCGAGGACTGAGTGGTATATAAGTAGTTGTTCGATGCAAGAAAGAGCTCGTCATTTTGTTGGGCAGAGATTTGCCTAAGTTGCAACAGCTGGATTTTTGGCTGCAGGAATGTTTATATCTGCTTTCCATGCCACAGCTGACGTCTCCCAGAAGGTATGTATTCCGCACGCGAGCCGCCGAGCGCGGCGGATGGAGGACGCCCGAAGCTGAAATCTAAAGCAGCTAGTTACTTGCAATGGTTCCTATTAAGGCAAGATTCCGCTTCAAAAGGCGTCAGCGATATCCGGAACCCGCGCGCGTCGCTTGAAAGTGAGTCTGGGCCGGCCCTCTTTGATGTCGAAGTTTCCAGACTGCAGTCTCTGGTCGCGCCTTTGGCTAGTTTTCGTCTGGCCATTTCGCCTCGCTTTGCGTTTCTCACCAGATCAATAGTTGGAATTTGGAATCTGGGGGAGTGTGGGGTGAAGTTTCATAAATCTGGTTCCCCCTATCCCTATCGAGGAATGACAACCAGTGCTTTTCTATATAATAATAGGGGCATTGAGGAAGGGTGCAAGTCTCCACTGGCGAATCCTCTTTACCCCCACCAGATTTACGATGTCCAGGCAACAAGATCGCTCTGAAAGTTCATCCCCACCTGTTGCATCAGTGGGATGTGTTTGCGCGCAGAATCCCCCCATCATTTGATACGCCAACGAACCAATCATCAAAGAAATCCTGGGAGCCACACACGGGTAGCTCCGTTGTTTTGCACTGATCCTTATGGGGATATATTTTCTGCAATCCCTCCCTGGTGGGACGCAATATATGCTGCATACGCTTGAAGAGAAGATCTCATGTTGCCTTTCGTAAGGTTAAAACATCCTGGCCAACAGAAATGCCCTTACTACAACCCAATCAAAGGCGTCATATTTACCCTGCAGTGCCAAGTACCCGTTTGAGAGCGTGGCTGGCTTTGACTAGAGGTTAATTGGTTGCTACAATTCCCAGCCTCCCGCCGGCCTGGTTTTGGCAAAGGCTGCTTCGGCTCGGAGCTTCCTTTTTTTTCGGCTATCCATCATCATACCTAGAACTGTTTTCTTGCGGGTAGGTAGTTAGAGGCCAAGTGGACGTCTATTTTAGCAATAATTGCTCGGGTCACGGATTTGGAAGACGCTTGTCAGGTAAAACCCATTCGCTTCGAAGCCCCCACCAATCCAAAGACACCGCTGTTTTTTGCCCCTAACTCTTTTAAGCTGCCCTCCGACTCTCCGAGACAACAAAACTCCTAATTAAACCTTACAGTGGAGAGGTTTTGAGGAATACCCCCAAGCCAGGCTACCCGGTGAGACTGTGTTTGCTATGTTTGGAGTCTGAACTCTGGCCTCGTGGAGTGCAGCGTGGCCCAAGGGATAACCCACAACAACAGATCCCCAGGTGTAGAATCCGAAATCGGAGCACGGGCATTGCCGTCGGCAGAGTACATGCTTCGCTTCTACTTCGCTTCTACTTCGGCAACATGTAGACGCAGCCATACTCTATTTTGATGATATCTATTTCTCATTTTCATTTTATTGTTAGTTTTCTGGCTAATCGTTGTCAAGATACACATCCAGTCTCAGATCATCAAAGTTGTTTCTGCTGCTATTACCCAGGTCAGGTATCATGTTTTTGAACCTCTATACTTTCACGGGGCATTCCTGTGCCGTTGTTTCTTCCGGGGGCGAAATATTGAACGCCGTTTATTGGTCATCTCGGGTGTTCGTCTGGCCGTAGAGCGCCGGCCCTGTGACTCTGGGCAGTGACTGGAATACCTCCAGGCCTGGTGCAAGCTTCCGCAAAGCGGACTGGTTACCAAACTCTCTCTCAACTTAGGCACAGGCTGGACTCGCACGCCATCAAGATGGTCGCCGGCATGGCGCTCTCGAAAATACACGATCTCGCAACCGCAAGGTCTGCAAGCTTGCCCAGCTTCCTTCCATGGACCAAAGCGTATTTTCAAAATCAATGAGCAGGTTAGTATCCCTACATGCCCTTCCCCAAGAGTAATTTCCGCCTAAGAGGAAAGGGCGTGGCCTCTCTGCAGCACAAATTTTCCACACAGATATGCCAAGACGACCGCCGTTTGCAAAGATGTTTGGTGTTGTTTCTTGAAACGAGTGCTTTTGTTTGGAATCTGCCAGCTCTTCCTTGATTGAAAGCTTCGCAAAAGTAGGGAACCTCTACGGTATTGCCGGGGCCACTAATGACTCAACCATTTTATTCGAAGCCCAAGAAAGTTTAAAAGACACCTGGGCACTCACAGGGTCAGGTAAGTTTTGCAAGTTTCTAACACTAGGCTCGTCTTCCAAGGTTAATTTCGAAGTTCTTATTTTGGTATCCAATAATCAAGGGTTAATTTCATTTGAGAGAGTTGAGCTGACTTTTAACTTTGTTTCCCGGGTTGGGCCCATTTCATTGATTTATCAATGCACTGGCTCCTTTTCTCCTCCTCCCAGATGCCAGAGAGAGATAGAGGAACACCATATTTTGGCAGAGGTTATCAACTATTAAATTGAGCTTGATTATTGTCATCCTTCATATTTTCGTTGTGAGTTTGCGTCCTTCTTGATACGCAGGATAGAGGAAGGCATTAGCACTAACTACACCTAGGTAGTATACTATGTAGCAAGGTCCCTGCCTCACGGTAAGTGTTTGTCTTATCCTTCACATCTATGATTGTTAGTATTGTCTTATAAATCGATTTTGATAATCGTATTCATGACACGGCAAAACCGAAGTGTTAGTCCGGTTATCATTGACGTAATTACTAATTCCCGTGCGAGAGAAGCTGAGTTCATGGCACACAAGGCGAATACAATAATGCCAATTGTGCCAGGCTGTGCTGTGCCTCTTGGCTCTCTATCCGCACCTTTTAGGCAATTGACCGGATTTTAGTGACCAATCGTTAATGCGAAATTTCTATTCATTCAGCGTAGTCGGATGATGGATCTTGAACTTGCCATCCCATAACAACTCCCTCCAAGGAGTTCCTCCGTGGAGTTCCTCCGTTTACGTTCGGGAGAAAGTATCCACGTGGGAAATGTGGCGTTCGTGCAGAGATCGCAGAGCTACTAGTAACTGACACTCTTTCGCGAACAGAAAGCCCTTGATATGTACAGCATTCATGATGATCTTGAATCCTGAGCACTGTGAGCAGGGTTGGTTTTGTTTGATAGCGCCAGCTATGACTTCCCCACTTTTGAGAGTTCGCCCAAGAAACTCACGAACAATGCCAATTCTCGGTGCATGTCCGCTGGAGCTATATGTGTGGATCGCGGGGAAATAGGGGCAATTATAGCAGCCCAGAACCGAATTAGGGCTCCAGCGTTTCTGGCGGATGTGGATAAGCACTCTTTAGCGTCCCGGTTTCGGCCTGCGTCCGGGGCCTTCGTGTTTCCCCGCGTCAATTCTCTGGGGGATTTGACACGGCTCATTGACAAACGCGGGGAACGTGGATCAAGAATAACGTATTGAACAATTCAATGCATTGCCACTGCCTCGGATCTCCCATCTGTATCCACATTTTGCCCGAGAAATGAATGGCAACCTCAGTTTCCGAGATGGGCCCGGTTCTGGGCCGCTCTCGTTCTCGAAAGGCAGGGAGGCGGCAACATGGGGACGATCCCAGGTCCGGCCTGCCCTATATAAGTTGTAATGCCCTCACGAAGGCGGCTACAGAATATGACCCGGGCCAATTCCACTCTCCTATCCATCTACCTATTCATTTTCCTTTTCAACTTTGGGCACCTGAAAACCAAAGAGAGGCAGGAGGATCTGAACTGGAATCATGGCCAAGACCACGATGTCGTCCTCTGATGAGAAGTTGCCTCCGGATCAGTTCGAGGATAAATCCAGGGGAGAGGAAGAGTCTGGGGAGATGTTCTCAGCCAAAGAAGCCGCTGCCATTAGGCGTCGGATAGACTTCAGACTCATCCCAGCGCTGGGTTTGATGTACGGCATCTCCCTCATGGACCGGAAGAACGTCTCCAACGCCGCCATCGCCGGCATGCGAACGGATCTCGATTTGCTACAGGGGTACCGGTACAGCTTGATCACCCTCACCTTCTTCATCACATACGTCGTCTTCCAGCCTCCGATGACAGTCCTGTGCCGCAAAATTGGTCCCCGCCTCTTTTTGCCGGGCATCTGTCTGCTATGGGGGATTGTGATTATCGGTTTCGGGTTTGCCAATGATTGGACCACGATGGTGGCGTTGCGACTCATACTTGGAATTCTCGAGGCGGGATACTTTCCAGGGTAAGATATCCTCTAGGTCTACCTGAAGCTCCTAACTGACTCCGATTTAAGAACGATTTACCTCCTATCAACATGGTATTTGAAGTGTAAGTCATTCTGAGATCAATCCCCCTTCATGACTTCTTCTCTGACTTCTTCCAGTTGAGGTGGCACGACGGTATTCGGTCTTCTATCTGATCGGGAGTTTAGCAAGTGCACTATCTGGGATTCTCGCATACGGGCTTATGCAGATGGAAGGTATACAAGGAATCCGGGGCTGGCGCTGGTGAGTATCCTCTTATACGTACAGTGCATGTCCAATCTGAATTTTAGCTAATTTAAAACTAGGATTTTTATCATGGAGGGTGTGGTAAGTATTATCACCGAAGAAACTAGGCAAGATGTGTTCTAATGATGAAGCAAAGATTACTGTTGCTATCGCCCTTATCGGGTACCTATTTATTGTTCGCTTCCCAGACGCTGAACAAAAGAAGCCGTCATTCCGCTTCCTGAAGCCAGAAGAATGCCAATTCATTGTCGACCGTCTGGAAAAAGAACGGGGCGACGTTGAGCCTGAAAAGTTCAACTTGCTTAAGTTCTTGAAACCCGCCGGCGACATCGAAATTTGGGGATTCGCCTTTATGTTCTTGTAAGTATTTGGTTTAGCTGGCAGCTTACAGACAGACCTCTAATCTCCCTCACCCCTCACCTCACCCCTGGCCCCGAACTTCTCGCCTCCACAAGAAAGTCCCTTTTCTTTGCGCTCATTTTCTAACATAATCTAGCTGTATTACGACTGTCACCTATTCATTTTCGTGTAAGTCTCCCCTTTTCGCCTTGATAGGTCAAAACCACAATCACAACCTCTCATCAACTAACTGATGAAAATAATCAGTTTTCCTCCCGATCATCCTCAAAGATAACCTGGGATTTTCCATGGCTCTCTCGCAATGTCTGATTGCGCCACCATACGCATTTTCCGCAATTTTGATGTTTACAACAGCATGGTTCGCGGACCGCACACAAGTCCGATGGCCTTTCATTGTATTCAACAGTATGCTCTCACTGATCGGCATGCCGATCATGGGATTCCATTCAAACTCCGCTGTGAGATATTTTGGTGTTTTCATTGGTGTTGCAGGTGCCAATGCCAATGTTCCGCTTGTGATGGCATACCAGGTAGAAGAATTATCCATATCCCTTGATGAGCTTCTGATTTGATTCAAATCCCAGTTGGCTAACTTTGAACTTCTTTCTCTCTTTAAAAGGCCAACAATATCAGAGGACAATGGAAGCGCGCGTTCTGTTCAGCGACCTTGACCGGCTTTGGAGGAATTGGAGGGTATGCATTCATTCCGCTTCCACAGCACTGGAGGTTCCTCGTATGACATGCAACGCTAACTCTCAACCGTTAAATCTAGAATCGCGGGAAGTCTTGTTTTCCGCTCGCAGGATAAGCCAACATACACCCCTGGTATCATTGCTACAATGACGTATGTATCCCGGGAATTTACTGCTCCCAGCACACTTCATGGATTACCCCTTTTCTAACCCATATCTCTTCATCTATATAGTGCCTGCGCCTGCGTCATCATCACAATTTGCCTCATGACCTTGTACTTCAGGTGGCAAAACGCCAAAGCAGATAGAGGCGAAAAGATCCTTGCCGGCGACCCAGAGTTCAGACACACCCTGTAAACGGGTTCTGAACGCGATCCGGCTCCACGATGAGGTTTAGCAAATGAGATTAATATGAGTGGGTTCTTTTGCGTTTATTTTGGACTTTTTTTGGCTCTATTTTTGCAGGAGGCTTTATTCCTTCCACGCCTGTGGAGAAACCAACGGCATATAATAAGCGTATATATGTACGTTTCCGGTTGGCCTCCGGGCTTGTGTCAGTGACCACATGATATTCAGGGGTCAGGGGCTCTGTACTCGTAGGGAGCGGTATTGGAGGCGGCTCGGTACATACGATCTACCTACCAGTTAGCTCCTTGGGAGGAGTATACTTATTTAGTTGGGTTCTCAGGATGAAACCGCCTTCAATATGACAACCACAAATCATGAATCACTCCTGCTTCATTCTTACCATTCGTGATTATGCCAAGAGACAAGGTGGGAAAAGTGACTAAGCAAAAAGCAATGGAAGAAATGACGCGTAGAAGACAAGGTAGATAGATACCTGGAGGAAAAGGTTTATGCTTTGAGAAGTGCGATCTACTGGCATTCAGCAGACATACCAAGGTGGATTTTAAAATGCGATGAGATCATTGAGTAAAACAGGTGTAAGGATCCCAGACCTGGTATCTACACGACGGTCGTGGGGATAAGATCCATGCTGTTGCAGGATATATGGAATTGTAAGGGGACATAGGGGTGGAGGCAAACCGCGAATGCGCAAGCCATAAATAAGAGGGCGAAAAAGACGGGAAGAAGGGACAGGCAGCAACGGCCGTCGACTATCACGGTAAACTATACAGTTAAATTGTTGGTTGCCCTTCCATTTCATGCATTTCCCTCCTGATCAACCTTGCAAGTCTCTCAACCCCTTCGTCAAACTTCCCTTCCTCCTCCCACGCAAAACACAACCTGACAAACCCTTCAAAGTCCTCTGGATTCTCCTCTCCGCTATCATCCTTCCCATAGCCATAATCTTCCTGAACTACTTTAAACAAATTTCCACCCGCAATCATTAAATTCTCCTCCTCCTGCGCCTTCTTCGCTAATTTGCTGGCTCTCAGGCCTGGCGGGAGGCCCAGCCAGAGGAAGTACCCACCTGCAATGCCACTTTGACTGCCGGTGCTACAAGTGCTGATGGTGTTGGCATTCGGGTCGGTCCCAGTAGAACTGATATTTGCAGGGTCGTTTGGCAACGACACGCCAAGCGGGAATAGGTGTTTCCGCACGGCTGCGGTGAGGGCGTGGAAGCGCTTTGAGTACGCAGGTTGCAGGACGGTTCTGATATGAGTCTGCAGTGCGTTTGAAGCTAGTAGCTCGCGGACAAATGTCGATGTGAGCTGGGAGGGACAGCCGCCTGAACGCGAGGAGCCACTGTACCGTACATAGATGCATATGTCATTTGTTAGCTAGGCTTGTCTCCAAAAGATAAATTCCTTGCCTTTATAAAGCCAATTCTGCAATATTAACTGTAGAAGGACAGTACATACGCCTGTGACAAGCCATAGACAAATTTCTCAGTCCCCTCCGCCCAGCCAACGCGACACCCAGCGCCGATAAGCTTGCTAAAGCTACCGTTGCTAACAGCATTTCCGAACTCTCCCGATGGCCCTCCGTCGAGAAATCGGTCGACATCCACGATGCGAGGGACAGTGGCTTTACCTGGATACTCTGCTATAGGGCATGTAGATGGAGAGGCGGGCCATTGGAGGTGATCGTATACATCATCGGAGATGATTAGGGCGTCGTATTTCCTCGCAAGCCGGACAAGTTTTTCCCGACGTCGGAGGCTCATTATCCTTGTCGAAGGGTTGGAGAAGGTCGGGGTTGTGTATATAATGTGCTTATATAGCTTCCGCCAAGGGCGGGAAGGCTTGAATGCCCGTCTCTGTATTTTCTCGCAGGGAGAATATAGAATGAGCAACAGGCGGCCAGGGACGCAAATGACTCCAACGCAGAAAAGAAAGGGAGCAGCCCATCTTACCAGCCCTGGGTACAGCATACCAGTTCAAAATCTTCCGCTCCTGAATTTCGATTCCGCTCGCCCTCCCGCTCCAGTTCCGCCCTTGCTCGCCCCTCACTCGCCTCCAAACCCCTTTCCAGATCTCCAACATCCAACCCTTCCTCATCTTCCCTCACCCCCCTCAGCTTCCCCGCAAATCCCGCATCATCAAAAATCCTACACGCCAAATAATAGGTCGGCGCAACCATCCATACGTTCTTAGTGTACAGCGGGTCGGAGAACACCTGCAGTAGACAAGCCAGGTTTTGGCTAGCCCCGCCGGTGATGCAGATGCGGGAAGTAGAGACGGGGGATGGAGGGGAGTAGAAGTCAGACAGCCAGCGGGCTATCTCGGCGCGGAGGCCAGGGTCTCCTTCATCTGGGCCGTAGTTGAGAGCTGGAGTGGAGAGGAGCGGGTTGGACAGGACCGCTGATGTGGCGGCGGTGAGCGCGGGAATAGGGTGGAGGGAGGGGTTCGGCCATCCTCGAAATAGGTTTATTAGCATCCCTTTCCCGTTTTGCTTTGTTTCTTTCGTCTTTTCAGGGAAGGGAATGGACTCTGGTTTTGGGATGGGGCTATGCAATCTGAAGCAATTGATGATGCCCTGTTGCCCTATCAAGGTCTATAATTATCCATATAATAAATTTACTGTTCCATATATAAATAAATACAAAAAAGCATACTGCGCAGGCTCAGCGGGAGGTTGAATTAGGGCAAGTTGGGTTCAATATGCCGCTAGTCTGTTTTAGATTAGCGCGCGGCTCCGGGTTTGAGATGACCATGATAGGTCTCATCTTTGCCGTCTATGCTTCGGACGAACCTCCACCCTGAGCGCAAATATCAATTCTTTCGCAGTTTATGTGATCTGCTACTCATATGCGTTGTTCCCCTGTTACAGGTTCGACTCGATATTCGAGATTTGTTGGCCCTGAGCACAAGAAGCTGTATTGACGGCAGATATGGGCCCGTTCACCAGGGAATCCGGGCGCTTAGAGCTATGGGTTGTGTAAGAGGGTGAGGCTGTATGGATTCGATATTTGAGATTTGTTGGCCCTGAACATGAGAAGCTGTATTAGCGCCAGGGGCCGGCTTAGCAGGTATCCGGGCGCTTAGAACTATGGGCTGTGAAAGATGGTGAGGCTGTATGGATTTATTGGGCAAGTTCGAGGATTCAATATGTTCCTAATTGACAATCATTTTTCCAGGGGCGAGCTGGCGAGTCTACTGCAAGTGCCATTGGCCTGTCTCAAGAAACAGTCCAATGTTTCCAGCAGGAATTCTCTATAACCGCCCGCTGTGCGGAGTTCAAGCTGTTCAAAGGTCTCCGGGCGGGAGCCCATGACCGTACGATGTGTACATCGAGAATATATAAACATTGACAGGACACCCACGTTGCAAACAATGATTCCACAACATAATCACTGTTCTACAGCTTCATTAGCCCAGTCTGTCCCCTATCGAGAAGCCATCTACAATTGGCAAAACTTTGCAGAATATATCCTACGCTATCCTACGGTGCCTTTGAAAGATTAGTTTCCCGCCTCGGTGGTTTACCAACGATATCTACCGCGAAAATATACAGAAACAGCCAAAATGAGTCGTCTTCGCCTAAGTGACTTTCAGATTGGCTGGATCTGCGCCCTTCCAATCGAGGCTGCTGCAGCCAGAATGATGCTCGATAAAGATTTTGGAGTTCTCGGCAAGCAGGATGCAAAAGATCCAAATATCTACACGCTGGGAACAATCGGCAAGCACAACGTTGTAATTGCCTGCCTACCTGCAGGACAAATCGGGCTCGTCTCAGCTGCCACAGTCGCTAATAATATGCTTCGCACGTTTCCTCAATCCCTGCGGTTTGGCTTAATGGTTGGTACTGGAGGAGGTATTCCATCTGCCAACCATGACGTACGCCTTGGTGATATTGTCGTTAGCTGCCCGTTTGATAAATATGGTGGGATGGTTCATTATGACGGGCCAGAGTTCGTCGGGGGTGCATCCCATGGGCCTGGTGCCTTTAACACTCCTCCAGGGCCATTGTTGGTAGCGGCCAACGCGATGAGGGCTGCTGAGCTGACCGCGGGTCCTCGTTATCCGCAATACATGCAAGATGCAGTCGCGAGGAATACCAGGACTAGGAATACCTTTAGTCGACCTAGTGTGCAAACCGATCGATTGTTCAAAATCAAGTATGAACATCTTGCTGGCAGAGCTGGCTGTGAGAAATGTCCGAGAGAGTGGGAGGTGTCTAGACCAAAACGCGAATGCAATGATCCACGGGCGCACTACGGTCTCATTGCCACTGGGAATGCCGTTATAAAGGATGGACGGAAAAGAGAAGATATTCGGTTGAAAACTAAGGCTCTATGTGTTGATATGGAGGCATCGGGATTGATGGCGGACCTTCCTTGTCTTGTTATCCGTGGTATATGCGACTATTCGGATTCGCACAAGAACAAGCAGTGGCAAGGATATGCTGCCCTAGCGGCCGCAGCGTATGCCAAAGAGTTGCTGGGGTATGTACGCGGAAGGAAGGAGGCACGCGCAGCGGATAATGATGTAAGTGATGACTGAAATTGCTTGTAGCGCTTAGTATTTTTTCAATAACGTTAGGAAATCCATAACTGACATGGTTCTCGCTAGGTTCGACAATGTATAATATCATGAGGGGTTGAACATCTATCCGCAAGCTCACTTGTGAAGTTGTGATTGAAGCTAACTATTGAATCCCTGTAAAATAACTTGTTCTTTTCCCTCTCTCTGTGTTTATTTATAGCAACACCTGATGAAGTCATGTGGGGGCCGCATCAGAGACAATTAGCACCCCCCTGTTTTCTTTTTCTTTTTTTTTTAATTTTTAATGTTAAAGAAATCAAAATCGTTCAACAGCAGCTTATTAAATATATCATTTCTTATGAGTGTACAGATTACTAGTAATCTAGTCTTCATAGTATGATGATGATGTTCTGTGCATCTGATCAGTCTCGATCCTGTATTTCTCATTAATTTTCGTGTTGCAATAGCGCGGAAAGGAAAGGTTGGCTGGACCCTGCAGAGATGCAAGGGCCAGGGACATTATTGAAGCCAAAAATTGCCGGTTGAGCCGCCAGGGATAAGGCCCCGACCCGAGTCTTCTCATTTTGGAATTCAGTGTCTTCGCTGTAGCGAAACTCCCGGAAATAAATATGTGGTCCGTGAGGTCCTAGATTTGCTGCTCGCCCATAGTACCGTGCCGAAGCACATCGCGAGATGTTAGCTATGTAAGTTATCTGTGCGGATTTCGGAGTGAAGCCGAAACAAAAGAGCTCTTGTTAGGAAACGCGGGCGTGTCCATAGGACTTCGGAGGGTAAACTCCGCCCTCGTCAGCTACACAGAGCTGGTGTGGAAGTAGTAGTTTGGGATGGGGGTAAAGAAAAAAAAAAGAGAGAGAGAGAGAGAGTGAGAAAAATGATATCACTGCTGGCAGTACATACTCTACGCAGTGGTACATATAAAAAGAAAAGCAAGGAGCGGGTAAATGTGATTGGCTGGGTTGGTGATACTTGAGAAAAATCTGCCTTGCCAGGAATAAATACAGGATTTAAAAATTATATCCGAAAACAAAGTGGAGAAAAAGTGGTAAAAGCAAGGAATGAGTGCGGTCTCTGCCTCAGTTCCTCTTCACCACCAGTCAGAATGAGGAGGGAACTGGCCAGGGCGGCTGTCGCGCGGTTTCCTGGACATAGATCAGGACGCGTAAACGTCCGAGGAATACTCCGTACTGATATCAATGATACGCGAAACCGCGGCTGTGGCGACATTCCTATGCCGCACGTCTTTTTTTAATTTTTCTTGCCGAGCCCTTGCAGAGTACGGAGGAATTCAGCCCGGATTTCGGGGTTTCCAAAATTGATGATTTTGGCGCAGTTCCCAATAATAGCGGCTTGAGTCTTCCCGCAGGCTTCCTGAAACTTTAGGCCCCGCGAAGGGGGGCTGAGAAACGAAAGGTGACGAGCTGGAGAATTATTCGAGTGGACCCCACAGCTGCCATGTGTAATTTTCTTGGAAGATTCTTCCACCTGGCGTCCCAGGAAACTATCTCGTCTGTGGCTGATGCGCTCGAGAGTTCCGGTGGAAGAGGTAGAAGTAACGAGAATTGCACTCGGATGAAATGCTGTTCTTTTTGCGGCGGAGTTATCCCCTTTTCTTTCTTTATCTAGCCTCTGTTTTGATGGGCTTGGCCAATGTCACACTGGGAGAAATTAATGAAGATAAGGTGCTTATTTGTATCGGTTGCGCGAGGCTAAAATCTGACACTGACCAGTCTTTATCCAGGTGGGCAAATGGGCGGCGTGTTTCAGCATGTGTGGTGGTCCTGATGGAGGCCTTCACGAACAAACAAACCAGCCACAATCAGATTGCCCCCAATTTGAGCTAGTTAAGCTGGTTAGCTTGCCAAGCTGCTGTCAGTGACGCCATGGCGCTGGAGGCGGGTTTTAGAAGCCGCTATTTTTTCCAGATTGTTCTGGTCCTGGTACGGAACAGGAGAAAGACAAACAATTGCGTTATCTACTCGTGCCATATTCCCTGTTGTCCAGGGGCCTCCGCAGCAGTAGCATTCCACAACATCTTTCTTTGGACCACCCAGGTCGTTCAGTTCTCACTCCTGAAACGGCCCCCAACTAATGCGGCCTTAAGGCTCGAAATTTAGGTGGGTGTTAGGTGTCAAGGCGCTAGTTAGCGGTAGGCCGTCACTCGTCAGGCTGCTGAGCCTCACTGTGTGGATCCTTGCCAATCTCACAGGTATGCGTGTGGGTGGTGTTGAAAATGGCAAGAATCCGCTGATGAGGGGCGAGAGCATTGTTATTGAATGTTGGGCGAATTATGACTTTTTATTCTGCTTTCCCCTTTTGTTCGCTCGTTGACGGTATCCTGCATAGACTCTTAGACAGTATTCCTTTTCTGCATAAATTAAATGCAGGATTTCAGGATTGATACTCGATTTATTGCCTGAGAAGCCGACTAGTGAAAGAGGGGGGTGTGTGCCCATGCTGATCGTTTTTTTTATAGAAAATATTTCTGCCCCATTCTTCTCCTTTTTTAAAAGTTTTTAGGTTAAGCCGGGTAAGTTCTTCGAATAAAAGCTTGAATTTTTGTTGATTTGTCGACCGACGGATCCAGATGGCGCCGCTAGACAGTATAACGGGTATGTTCTGGAGCAGGGTCACTAAACACGAGAGACACCAGAGTAGCATATTATTCTTTAGTCAGTAGGCATCTTCTGTAGCAAGGTGTCGAAGAAAGAAGAAAGAAGATGATAACTGGAGGAGGAAGAGGATTGAAGCAAACCTGAGCAGCCTCCTCCGCTGAACTGTGTGCACTCTTTGAAATACGAGATAGACCTCCACGCAGGCGGTGTCTGAGGCGAGGCCAGCGAAGTGGAGCAAAAAACTAGGAGAACCTAAAAAATGCGACGAAGAACGTCCACGGGTCCCGATTTGCTGGTTCAGGTGTGGTGGTGAACCTTGTTCAACCAGCGAGGGGGGCGCGGTTTCTTGTCCATTATTATTTGTTGTCGTCGTTGTTGTTGTTGGTCTAGTTGTATTTTATACAACTCCAACGTCTTCTTCTCCTCCTCCTCCTCCATCTTCTTCCAACCTCACAGACCCGGACAGGGAGACTAAATCCCTTGCTTTATTACTGGCCTTCCTTTATATTTTATGATTCTGAGATTCTGAAACTCCTTTTCTGTTGTATTTTCCCCTCTGCTGATCCCAACGGATGTTTCAGTGACGTTTCTGCTGCCTTATGCCTTTTTCTCGATGTGCCACCGTCTTCACGCCCTCCCTTTCACAGTCCTACCTGCCGCTCAATAATTCTTTAATCAATAGTCAAACAAACAATGCTATCTTTACCCGGGAAATCTGCCAGACGGCTTTCCTCTCTCTTCTCGCTTGGCTCTAAGGATAACCAGGATGACGACGGGAAGTCTTCCCGCCATTCCAGCCCTCAAAACCCCCCTCCTCCCTACGAATCCGTTCAATACCAACACGACCAACCACAGCCACAGCAGAACCGTACCTCTGCTGGCCCGAGTCTTCGTCATGCTGCCTCTACACAGCATCTTTCGGCAAATTCTGTAGACCTTCTCCCGTCGAATAGGAACGTGTCCGCCCCGCTCCCTACCCAAGAACCAGGGCATGACGACGATGGCAACCTGCTCCCTCCGCCGCCTCTCAATACTGTAAACTCTGATCTGCCTGACGAGACTGCTGAGCGACGCCAGAGCTGGAGCGGTGGGCTTTCAAATATGGCAGGTGGGCTTTCACCGCCTGCCTCGAGATCGGGGCTCCTGACCGCAGTCAGCACTGATTCCAGGTCCTCAAAAGCTCGGAGTTGGCTGCCTGGGAAAGGCCGCGTATCATCCGTTGACTTGAATCAACCCGAGCGGTCTATGCGGGCATGGATTACTGGGCGGGATATTGAGTATGATTTAAACCCTCTCATGATCGGGGAGAAGGTTAGTTTTCTTATATTCCTCTGTTGAGAATTTAAAGAGAGAGAGAAAAAAAGTGTTTTTTTTCACTTTCCTAGTTGCGGCCCGTGGTTATCCTAACTTTTCAAATTCTTGTTCCCACATAGGTTGATGAACTATGGGATGACTATGCCGATACCTTTGTATATTTATTCCCACAAAATGCAAACAGAGGCCCTTCTTTCAAGGTCGACTCTTCTATCTTCGTCTCCTCTCCAACTCTCACCTTCCTAGCTCGAGGCTCCGACCCAACCCCTAAATTCAAGCGACGCACTATTCCAGAAGAGTTGCCGCAGCTCAACTTTCCCCCCACAGGTTCGCCGCCAGCACACAACCAAACAGGATCTCTTGAAGATGACCAGAGCAGTTCGGTCAGCAGAGCATCTAGGGACTACTCTATCGACGAGCCTCCTCAACAACTACATCTTTATGTCCCCGTGCCTCTAGAGAGTGACCTTTCCAGCCAGAACTGCGCCTTGATAGGCGAAGATGTCGACATGCTCATACTGTTTCGAAATCTATTTGCGTTTTTAACTGGCCAGTGTTTAATTTCTACCCCTGAAACGCCCTCAGTCTTTGATATTTTTATGGAAGTTTCAGGCCTCCTTTCCAAATTTGAATTTACCAATCTAGACGGCTCAGGGTTAGGAGAGACTGCCACCTCTAGTTTTGCGGCGTACTGTGACGAACTCAGAATTTATGACGTGCGAAAGAGCCGCGAGAAAATTCTTGAAGCGATCATCCTAGGAGAGCGGATGAAATTCTTTCCTTTATATCGGGAAGGATTCATTCATGGTGTTGGCAGACTGAATGACGAAGACTTTAAAATCCCCAAGTATCTCCTTATTTCGGACCTCTCGCGGGAGAATATAGAAAAAGGTTCCAGTGCTCTGCAAAAAGAACTCGAAATAATTCATGTTAAGCTGACCGACTTTGACTTCCCATCTCTCTTCGCTGGTATCGCCAACTCGACTACTCTAAATGAAGCCAGACAAGTACGGTTCAAGAACTGGAAAAATGCCTTCTTAGCATTCAGAAAGGATGTCAAATCCTACTATGCTAAGCGTTTTGGCTCCTGGCCACCGAAACCGGGTTCCGAAAAGAACCAATCTGACAAAAGTGGCTTGAGTCGCCTAGTTCTCATGGAGCTCTACCAAGACTTTTCAGATCTCTACGACATGCTTGTCGATAGGACCTCCTTGACTACTCGAACAGCCGATATGACGATGATGAACGAATCCGATTCTACGGGTTCTCAGGATATAACCACCCGCGCTCTTCGGCAAGTGATGAGCGAATATGACCGGAGCACCCCACCTGTACAACCCCCAGTTCCTTTTGACCTACCCATTATGCCAAGTATAATGTCTATCCGCAAAAAAATGGATCCCGAAAGGGAAAGCACGGAACGGGCTAAAAAGCTCGCAGCCGGTGAAGCCAGCGAAATCCTGTTCGGCTCATACAACCACGCCAGCATCAAACCAACAGATTTCCTCGCGAACTTCATGCATTTCGAACGTGAGCAAGCGAAAGATAAAGACACGACCTGCGACGACCTCGCAGACTACCGCTGCGGCCAGTGGTTATTCATGTACTCCGTCTTGCAATCATTGCCCAGGGTGGTCATCGACGCGCCCGATGTTCGCTTCTCACAGGGGGTGGAGTACTTCCTGTCCATAGCCCCGTGGGGCGGAATGCCGTGGTGCCGCGATGATTCTAAATCCGGACGAACGTGGTTCGGCGTAGCCGACGGCTCCGCTGTAGTGAGCCTGCCTAATGACTCAGTCGCGAATGCCCCCGACAGTGCCTATCGCCGCAGCCACTGCTGGGAAGTAGCGATGAAGTGGGCTAATCAGCAACAGATGCTGTCTCCAGTGATGCTCGATGGCGATGGAGAAGAGAAGCAACCCCAGAGCCAGTATCCGGCTTCGTCGACAGGAGGAAGCGTACCACCCCCGCCTCCGCTTTCGGTAACGGGCTCTTCGTCAGACCGACAGCCCACTCCGCTCTTCACGCCTGGTAGTCAAACACCGCCACTTGTTAGCATCCCAATATCCAGGGAGCATTCGCCGGGGCGCCATCCAGGTCTGAAAGGTGGTAATCGCGCCTCCCTCTACATGGGCTTGGAAGCACTACCGCTTCCCCCGAGTGTGGTGCCGTTTGAAACCCCCTCGCGACCAAAGAGCCATAATCCCACAATGAGTTTTGATGATATTCTTAAGAGCATGCCTAATAAAAATCCGCAGAGGTCCAAGAAGTGAATTATCCCATTCTTAATCAACTCTCTTTGTTTGCTTTAATTCTTTTCTGCTTCCTCTATGATTTTTGTTTCACTTTGGCGATTTCAACTACTTTTGATTAAGTGCGCGCTGGTTGGGCATTCGGCCGCGTCTGTATTATTTACATATTGAAGCGGATTGGCGGTGTCATTTTTTCTTTCTTTTCTTTTCACTTCCACATTGGAGTTTTCTTCTGCGCATTCTCTCTTTTTTTCTTTGCATTTTTTGCTTTCTCCCTCTCGAAATTTCTCTCTCTCTCTCTCATGCCCATAGAAGCTGGTTGAACCCAACAATACCAATAGACATATTTTGATTTTGGTGAACGAAAAGGAAGAATGAAAGATCGCCTTAATAGACCGCTACTCTGCATAAGCTTGGTTTTTCTGTTTCTTGCTTTAATTTTCTTTTTTTCTCTCCTTCTATTCCACCCTGTTTTTTCTATACTTTTTTGCTTTCTTCTTTTTCTTTTCTATCCTTGTCTTTTCTGACTTCGCATTGTCCACTCGTCATTCTGGTGTTTGTTTTGATTTCTCCAATTTCACTCACACATTCCATGCATACAAGCCGGAGCCGATTTTCTTCTATCATTGTTTCTTCTTTGTGTTTCCAAGGTTTTTGTGGCCTTTTTTCTTTTTCTTTTTTTTCTGGGAAGAAGTTTCCTTATATAAAACTCAACTCGTTAAGTTAGTTAATAACTGCTATAATAGTCCTAATTAGGACTTTCATATATTCTTTTCTTTTCTTTTCTTTTCTTTTCTTTTGTTTTCTTTTGTTTTGTTTCCTCTATCTTGTTCCAAGTTTTCTCACCGCCCTCCCTTCCATGTTTCGCGTGGGGATGGGATGCCCCTGAAACTTTATAAAAAGTTTACCGAAATGCGCGCAACCACGGTTCTGAATAGGATTGATTCTGAGGATTTACAATGTTTCGCTCCGCGGTGTGCAAAGTATGATGTATTTTGAAAACACAGGCACATTGTCTCCCGCCAGTTCAAATATATACCCTTTGTCACTCTTTTGGTTACCTCATGATTATAGTAGCTTACACCTCAGTGGCACGCTTGCCTGATATACATACAGAACACAGCGGTGAGAAATTCATGAAAGCAAGTAGTTATGACATTACATGGTTAGCAATTGCTCATGGGTTGTAACAACGTGGAAAGATTCAGTATTTCTTTTCCTCTTTCTCTCAGCCGCTGGCAATTGATCGTCTCTTCGGATTGGGGGTCGGCCATCATGGCTTCACAACCTATTCAGTACATACTCTCTATATATGGGATATATTAAACATTTAACTGGAGAAAAACTCGTCCGAGCTGCTTCACGGTGTAAAGGAGCTACGTTCGTACTACATACATACCTAGGCACATATGTCTAAATTTAGGATCTTGTTCCAGGAAATACGGTTCCGCTCTTCTGCTTGGGCAAATAGCCATATCTCGCGGTCAGCAAGCCTAGAAAAAAATGATACAATACATACATTGGTCGGAATGGTCTGGTCTCAAGCCTGATGCAGCCTGATGCAGCCTGCGGAGATTTCGCTCATGAGTAAGAAGGAATAGGGCCCGGATGCATATATGCAGTTGGCAAAGTAACTATGGCTTTGAACAATGCAACATGGCATGAAAACCACTCAGCCTATGGCGAGGAACCCATTCATTCACCTTTTTTTTCCCCCAATAATGGCTTTCTTTTAGTCTTTCATTCCTCTCTGTTTAGCTGTTTCCGAGGAGTATCTAGCCCTATTTTGTATGATGCACGTACATGTACATGAATGCGTAGTACGCCAAACATGCATGCCTCAAGAATGGTTTTCATCCAATCCCTCCCCAGAACCGAAGCGGGGCATTAAACAAATCCCAATGCGGAAGCATTCCAAGCCGGCCCCCATGATATATTTAAGGTAGTTAGAGCGCGATGGGAGGTTTATCTACCTATCACAACTTTTCGCGACGGTCCATGATAAAACGCTCTGGTTTCTGATGCACTGTATGGACATACATCGGTTCGCACATGGAGGTTTGGCACTGCAGGCTGGCGATTAAACCACCAGCCTGGTCGAATCCTCGAGGAAGAAGGACGGGCTATATATAGCTTATCGGGGCTGATGATTGTAGCGTCAAACCTAAAACTCCTCGTTACATAACTTGCCCTGCAGCAGAAACGTCAGACGCTAGAGCGAAGAGCCACAAGCTCCAACATTTAACAACGGTCAGCTAACATTCTGATTCGCTGGATTCGACCTTCGAGTTGGAAAGGGAGACTGGCTTTCCCTTTCTCCCAGTTCAGCCAGTTACCTGTAACTTACTCCGTACCCCGGCTTGATTTAGCTCTGCGAACGAAACAGTGGTGGTCAGAGGTCCCAGTAGTTGTTGCGAGCACAGATCTTGTTCTCTGTGTACCAATTGCGCCAAAGCGGGAAATCCTCAATTAGTGTGATAGTCAGGAAGCATCATCACTTCAAGATTCCAATCAATGTTCTCATAAGAGCAAACGAACTAACTTTCAGAGGCGCGAACGGCGGAGTTGCTGAGTGTCAAAATAGAACACTCTCCCGAGTTGACCAACATCGCCGAAGTGACTAAGCCAGGCTTGGCATCATCCCGCGGTGCGATTTTCCTGAACGGGCGAAAGCTGGATCCTGAAACCTCACAACTCGATGCTGTGTTTAGGATTCCGCCCCCCTCTCTCAATCCCACGAAGGTCGAGTGGCCGTCTAACCACATTGAGGACGAAGCTCTCACTTTGGAATATGTACCCGAAAGCATTGACTCGGCGCCTGAACCACGGCCATACAGTGCTGGGGTGTGACAACGCCTGCAGGCTACATGGCAGAACAATATCTTGAACCCTCAAGTCCACCTAGGGAATGAATACACGGAGATCGTGGGCTCCTCGGAGGGAAGCTAAAGATACCCTTTTTACTGCCTTCTGGGGAGCCTTCCAGAATATCGGGACAGGCTTTCCCCCCGACCATATTCGGGAGCACCTTGCGGCTGTGTGCTCCATCACACATCCATGCACATGTACTAACATGGAGTCCCATGGACATGGGGATAATTTTCAGTATTGGTCCTGCAATGCTACAGAAGTGTGAACTCAAAAAATAAAAAGGAGGGGGGGTTCTCAAAGCTATTTCTGTCACCAATAACGTAACCCTAGTACCGAAACCGTGGTCCTGACTACAACCGCTTGTTCTGCTCCCCCGGCTTGCAGCCTTGCAGGCTGGCTTTGACAGTTCATCCCGCCTTTCTCCCCCATCCATGTCAAGCTAACAGCGGAGAAGCCGTCGCATCATGATAGCGTCCATTAGCAGCGCGGAATCCTGTGCCAAATCGCGGCTATTCTTGCTGGATGGGCTGATCTCAACGGGCATCCCTCTATGATCCTTGAAAATGAATCTCCTGAGCTAGCCGTAACATCCCGTATCAATGGCTTGGCAATGCCGCGACCTGTTGTGGTGATAATTGTGGTGGGCAAGTTATTAAATATATAAGGCCCGCCAGTATCATGCACGACCACGAGGGTTTTTCCATGTACGCAGAGGTTTGGCATAGCCTTCCGTTGTGGGTGGTTTCCTTTATTATCTTATCCTTATATTTTCTTTGAGGAAGAATGCGTGTCTCTCTAATTTCCCGTATTTTCCTATGGCAGCTGTTCGTCCTGGCTGGATGTGTTCACGAGTCGCTGGCTCTTGCATTTCCTGATTCGGCACTCGCCCGCGCTCGAGTGCTCTCTGCAGCAACATTGAGATCCTCGCTGGAGGCACGAGATGTGTCTGCCGCTCTTCTGAGAAGGGAAACCAGCTTCGACTTTCTTGAAGGCCGTAGCAGCAGCGCCGCCTCTGCTCCCGATGGCTCTGTCTTTACCGCCAGTGTGATGGTTAGGAGCCAAAAGCCGATTTTGGCCCTTGAAGACATTGAGAGTGATCTGCTTGACGTTTCTTGCTCCACAACAGAAATAGAACTCCATTTTGCTTCAATCGACGCTCTGGATCGAGTGGCGAAGGAAATTGAACACCTTACTGATTTTGTCGTGGTGTCATCGCATTTAAATTGCAATGAAGCGGACCAAAGAGCACCCCACATGTAAGAAAGCTTCTTGGATCTTCTTTGATTTTGCAAGTTATTTGATGCTAAAACTTTCACATCACAGGGTCACAAAAGTTACTATCCGCAGGGACAGAAAAATTATCATTCTATCAAAAATATCGGGTGGCTGGAAAGATGCTTTCAGCATGGTGGAAGTCTCATTCGCTCGCAGATCATCAGCTCAAGTTTTAGAACGACGAAATATCAATTTGAAGAAACGTCAGCTGGATCAGCCTACAGAGACGGCACAACCAAGTTCAACAAAAAGAGATTTCCCAGTGGTTCCCCCAGCTGCCACCAGCGCGCCTGCTGAATCCAAAGAAGACATTGAAGTGAAAGTGATTGACCAAGTCATTCTGCCTCCTGAATTCCCAGGCTCTTCTCTATTCATGTGAGTAGAAAATAAATCTTTTTATTTCCGCCCCTGTTCAAGAGAAACGCCACAGATCTAACAACCCCATTAGTCCCCCGGGAGTGACATTAAAATGCAAAAACTGCACAGTCGGCGGCAGTGTGGACCTCTCTCAAGGATCCTTCAGGCTCGAGGATCCAATAGACAACCCAGTGGAATTAGTGACTGATGTCATTCGATATTTCGAACATGGTGAAATCCAGATCGATGTCGAAAATCTCTTTGCGCATATCGAACTTTCAACGAAGCTGGATTTAGCAGAAAATGGTCTGGAATTCTCAGTACCATTGCCAGAAATTCCTATTACGCCCTTTATGGTGAGTTGGTTATTTTTATCTGTGCCGTTTTCGTTTCATTTTGTAGGGGAATATTTTTCTAACTTGGAGTGATAGATACCCGGCATTGTCGCTTTTGGCCCAATTTTTAAGCCCCAGATTGTGATGTCCCTGACATTAACTGAACCTCTTGAGTTTGATTATGGATTCAATGTTTCCGTATGTGCAGCATTATATTTGCTATTTACTTTATCTTTCTTTACCTATGTCACAGCAGCAAGGCAGAAAACGTCCATTGAAACTAACCAGATAAACTTATTCCCGTGAAGGTGCCTAATGACGCAAGATTTACGATCGATATTGGAAACCTAACCAACTCGACCACACAAGGCTTGTATGTATTTCTTACTCCTGCTTGATAACTACCATTTTCCCATATTTTACAGCTCCAAGGTCTATCCATGAAACCACACTAACTGAATCCTATCAATCAGCGATCGCACAAAATTTTCATCCCTTCCTTACCAGGCGCAAGTACCAACGGGCTTCGAATTCAATATCAGCTTCCGCCCCGAAGTGCTTCTAGGCGTCAACTCCCTCATCGGCGGCACCACAGGCGGTGTCGGTGCCTTCTTCACCATCCCCTCCATCACCGTAAAAGTCGAGCAACTCAAAAACGTCGACGGTAAATGCAACCCGCTTCCAACCTCATCCGCACTGCCAGGCGACGACGACGACGACGACGATGACGACGAAGACCAGGAAAACCGCATCCCCTCCCTCGAAGACCTCATTGGGGATTTCACCAACATCGTCCCCACCGTCGAACTCAACGTGGGTGTCCTTGCGGAGTTGGAAATCGGTATTGGCGCCCTCCAAAAGAAGCTTGAAGCGGATCACACCCTGATTTCCAAGGAATTCGCACTTCCCACGGCTTGCTTGGCGTATAATCAGGAGAAGAAATCGTTTGCATCGCCGACGCCACCGCCTCCTCCGGCATCCAATGAGCCCGGGAGCGGTCCTGGCCTTTCACGGCCGAAAGATGGAACGGCGGGTTCCAATCGGGCGTTTGGAGATGGGGCAGAGGCTCGCATGATACTATGGGGTTCCGTGCTTGCTGCGACGTTGGTAGCTATGGGCTTTTTGTGATGTGACTGAGCTCAGGCGTTGGGCGAATTTTCTAAATTTTCCATACTTATGTGTTTTGGTTATTGATTATTGATTTATGCCTGTCATGGTTTCTTCTTCTTCTTTTTCTCCTTCTTTTATTTTTTTTTGGATAGAGAACGGAGTTGATAGACCCTGGACGTCCCCAATAATAGTAAAAGAACGTACCGATAGTTAAACTTCAAGAATATTACTATTTTATATATTCTGCTGGTTTCATTTTTCCAGTGCGATTTTATATTCGTCAGACTGCCACGAGAGCATACAATTGGAGAGATTTCAAATTTCGCTGGACACAATCAGCGGCGAAGTTGGCCAGCTGAGGCACCTTTTGCCATTCCGCCTCTCCATCCTGGAGTAGCTTTCGTTTGATTTATTTTTCGACTTGCTTTTTACCCGTCTCGTTGGGCATTCGCATTTGACGTTCTTTCATTCATATTGAAGAATATGCCTATTATTCCAAGCAGACTCGTTCTCAGAGTGACTAGCTCAATGACTCACTGGCACTATGTAACTATTCCGTATTGTGATTCATGTTTCTGCCCACCAGAGGCTGACAGCCGAAATCCTCCCCCACATTTAGCGCTGCGGGCCACTAAATCCTCGCGCAAACACTGGGGGTGGCTGTTGAAGGTGGATCATTGCGGATGCCCGATTTTGAGCGGGAGTCATCGCCAACTTCAACCTCAGCCCCCCTTCATACAGCAACAACATCCAGCATCATTTCGTGAGTTGTGTGCAGCAGAACACAAAGGCCGCCCTGGCTGGAAATGGGCTAGAATGCATGCTTTGGGAGCTGGCTCTGACGCATCTGTATGAGGCAGCCATGCCATACGTTACCTATGACTTGAAGAATAGCTATTGAACATAGCGGCAGAAGCTTTTGAGATATTGGAAGCCAAGGCCGCGGTCTATATAAATTCTCTATCCAAGGTCGTTGCTGTATTTGAATTTCTTGAACAATTATTTTTTATTTAATTTTCTACTTTCCTTCAAGAGATACATACCTTCTTGTCATTTCTTTTTAGTATATTCGCTTTATATTCCACAATATTCATTTCCTCAAAGGCAGATACTTACGACCTGAAAACCATGGCGGACCTCACGGAGTCCCCTCGCGCAACCAGCTTAACCCTCAATGCACATCAAACAGCACTGTGCATTATTCCTCCCACACCACTTGTTGAAGATGTTAATCGACTCCGTGCGTTGTATGACCAGGCCTTTGACAAATGGCCGGCTCATGTCAATCTTATTTACCCCTTTGTGTCAATCGACCGCTTGCCAGCCGCCGTTGGTCTCATCCAGTCAAATCTTTCTTCATGGCTCACGGAAGTTGAGAACACTCCCTTCAATGTCCGTCTCAATAAGCCCGGACATTTCACACAGCGACAGGGAAATATTGTCTACCTTGCACCGGATGAGAGCGACGGTGTTCTGAATCTCAGCGATTTTCGGAATGCGATTCTGAAGGGTTTCAAGCTGCCCGCCAACGAGCAGCAGAGAGGATACCAGCCCCATCTGACGATTGGCCAGAGCAAGGCCAATGATGATAATGCTCGTGACTATTTATTGTCGAAAGCAAAACTACTTCCACCTATTGAATGGGGGTTGGGACAGCTTGCAATCATGGTCCGCGAAAAGGCCGGCAATACGAGGAGGATGAAACTGTGGGGAACAATTGACTTGGATGAGGCTGCCACTTTTAATCAAATTGTTGATACGCCTCAAGATATGGAACAGGGTAGAGATGGCAGTAAAACTTCGTCCACTTCCCCAACGAGTTCGGAATTACCTTTGCAAGATTTGCATTCAACCTCTGAACGTGGTGGTTCAGGCGCTGAATCTAGGATTACCTATATGTTTTCAGCTGATGCTGGAATCTGGACGCCTGCGGAAGCAAACGGCGCACCAGAAGACGAGGAACAAATTCCCGGCGCATTGACGGTGTCAAGTTACAATGTCCTAGTCGATTCTATATATCCGCCGGCAACGGATAGGTATCAAATCCTGCTCCAGACCCTTCTCTCCAAAACTTCCACGGCCGACGTCTTGGTACTTCAAGAAGTTTCAGATAGCTTTTTGGCGTACATCCTTGGCCATGACGCTATTCGAACCACATATCCATTCGCTACTCATGGTCCACCGGATCAGAAGGGAATCGGCCCATTACCAAGTATAAGAAACGTTGTTGCGTTGAGCCGTTCGAACTTTACATGGAGTTGGCTCCCTCTAGGTACCAACCACAAGGGTGCAGTTATTCTCGCTCTGAGCGATATTGGAGAAATGGATGAGTCCGGTTTCGCCCCTACAATAATCGCTGGGGTTCACCTTTCCAGTGGTCTATTTGACTATGCTGTTGCGGCAAGGAAGCAACAGCTCCAGAAATTATCAAATTTCCTTTCTGCGAATTATACCAACAACCCCAAGGTTATCGCCGGTGACTTTAATATGACAACCTCTACCATCACTCATGAAGAAGCAGCTGAGAGGAAGTCAATATCTCCACGATCTATCGAGACTCTTCCCGTTCTAGAGACTATATTACAATACGCTGGCTACGGGGATTCGTGGTCTGTAGCCCACACCAAAATCAGAGACATGATGTCGCCCGCTAGGCTTGAACGAGATTTCACACAGCTATACGACGGAGAGCAGGGGGCTACATTTGACCCCTTAGAGAACTCGCTTGCCGCGATTTCATCTGACAGCACGGCAAATCCAAGACCTCACCGATATGACAGAATACTTTTCAGCAAGGACGATTTGCGGGTGACTGGATTCAATATGTTTGGCTTTCCCGTAGAAAGAATTGATGAAGCAACTGGAAATATTGAGCGGCAATTTCCAAGTGATCATTGGGGGATTAGAGCGTCATTGGAGTTCAACCCGAATGGTGGAGAAGATGTTGACCCCTTCGAATCTATGCCCCTTTATGCCAAGTTGGCCCACTCCAACTTTGATAATCCTGCCGGGCTGAAAGTGTGTCTGGCAGACAAGTCAATTTTTCCATCGTCTGAGGATGCAGAGAAACGGAAAGCTGCATTTTCGCTTCTGAAAAATCTCATTCAGCATGGCTCATTACCGGAGTCTGGCAAAGGCAAGGAGATTGACCAGCCGAGATTATCAATTGTAATTACTACAGTGGGTTCTTACGGGCTAGGTGTTTGGACTGACTCGTCAGATGTGGATTGCCTGTGTGTTGGTTCGATTAGCTCGAAAGTCTTCTTTGAGCTTGCTCTACAGAGACTGAGAAAGGGAGCAGAATGGGGGGTGAAAATCCTGAGGAAGGTTAAAGCTACTACTGGAACAATGTTGGAACTTGAAATCAACGGCGTCAAATTCGATTTACAGTATTGTCCAGCAGCAGCTGTTGCTGAAAGGTATGTTTGGTTTGTTTTTAGAGCGGTAAACTCAGCTTTACATCCAGAAACTGATGCGGGTGGGATTATAGATGGCTAGAAGTACCTCACCTACCTCGATCGAGCCCCCTATTTGACCTAGCATTGCTTCCTCAGATGAAACTCCAACCGTACCGGGACCAAGCGTACCTTCAACGAACGATCCCAAATCCAGCTACATTCCGTTTACTACATCGTATCATCAAAGCATGGGCCCAGAACCGTGGGATTTACTCCTCGAAATTTGGCTACCTTGGCGGAATCCATATCACTTTGATGCTGTCCCGGGTGATGAAGCTCCTCCCTCCCGTTCCGGCCAACAGCGCTGCAGATATCCTCTGTACATTCTTTAGTCATTATGGGAACTTCAACTGGAAGGAAGGCATCCTATATGACCCGAGCTTCCATAAGAACCCGCCTTGGTATCATCATAGAATGCCCGGGGTGGGTATGGTTATACTGACACACCATACCCCTGTTATGAATGTTGCACGCTCCGCTTCGATTCCGTCCACAAGAACAATAGTCGATGAAATGAGACGAGCAGATAATCTCATTTCAGAAGGTAATACAAGCTGGGCAGAACTTGTTGGGATTGTGCCTAAAACTGGAAAGACGTCTTTATCCATTTCTGCCGATGAGTTCCTGAGATCATATAACAGTTATATCAAGATCAATGTGCAGTATTGGGGCCTATCGCTGGCGAAGGGAAGTTCGCTGGTTGGATGGTTGGAATCCAGGTGCTTGGTACTGCTTGCTGGTGAGCGCCCATTGATCACAATAGTGTCTAATCTCATACATTTAACTGACCAGCTCTTTCAAACCAAACAGATCTGCATCGAAAATTTCCTGATATCCAGACCAGAATCTGGCCTGCCAGATTTACACAGAACGAGGATCACGATGATTCCACCCCAGTGCAAGAGGAGCGCGAATACCAGGGCTGCTACCTAATCGGTTTAACAAAAGCAGACCACGCCACGGATCCAACACGCACGCTTAGCAAATCTGATCGTAAACGCGCACACGATAGACTGCAAGTGTCGATGGATCAATTCACGAGTACTATCCGCAATGATAAGAAATACTTCGATTCCGCATCAGCCTGGGTAGACGTTTCCCATGTCAAGCAGGACAATCTAGGACCTCTGAATCTCGATGACAGAGACTGGGGCGACTACATCATCCAAGACAACGATTTTGATGACTCCGATTCAGAGGATGACGACTCAGACATATACCTAGAGGATGGTGATGATGACGCCGACGCCGACGACGACGAAGCAACCACCGAATCTGACCTCCTCCCATCCGTCAAGAAGAAAAATACCCACAAATCCACCACCAAACCTCCCGTATCATCCGCGAAACTACGCCCAGCCTCCGACATCCTCAGCCGGCTCCGTTGGGACCCGTCACTTCATGGCACGGAGTATATCATCGGCTATGAAGATCGGTTCCTCGGTGCGAAAGAGATTTCGCTGGATCGGTGGAAGTCGGAGCAGACGGATGAGGAGTTTATTCCGCAGCATCGGATTTTGTATTTTAAGCGGAAGGAAGATGGGCGGGTGGTGTGGGATCGGGAGGCGCGGAGGGATGAGATTTTTGGGAGTGGGGTGGGTAAAGGTGAGGAGTTTTGATCATCGGTTGCTGGACAGGAATGATATGGGTGCTTATGCGAGGGGGATGTTCGAGGATAGACTGTAGACTGGTATTTGCAGACGGGCATGGAGAGAGCCAGCGAGTAGTACACTTATAATGACTGCTTTGCTGGAATATGCTTCCTTTCTCCAAAACTTCCTCTGTACTCTTTGGGATATATGACATTCCAAGGGACGTATTTCAATAGGCACACGAATATGTACACATTTTCGCCCTAATATTGAGTGTATGTGAAAATATCGATGGGTGTCCAGACGTTCATCTCATCACAATTTATTTCGTTTCGTTTACAAAACTGATTATCGAGTCAAAAAAAGCACAAAAACTCCATGGCCTCCCCAGCCATAAAAATATAAAAAAACATGAAAAGATTAAGACGAGGCGAGGCGAGGAGAGAGGAGATATTCAATATGCCGCCCAAACTTTAAAAACCAATCCTGCCAGCGTGCAAGGTATAAGAGTACATATATTCATAAATATACCACGTCTTGCGATAATAAGGGTCATCCAAGTAAAATGTCATACGTGTCTGGTTTGGCTTCTCGACTCAGAGCTCCTTTTTCAGAAAATGCTCTGGCTTATGAGTCGTCTCATAGTCAACATGGACATAGGCCCGCTCCACGTCCGGAAGGCTTTCGAGCTTTATCTGTAATTCCTCCGCGACATCATGGGTGGCCAGCAGGCTCTCGTTGCGGTCCATGACGATGTCGACTTCCACAACCAGACGCGGCCCTGAGGTATAGGCGCGTACGGTGTCGATGGCTTGGATTAGTGGGGAATGCGTCATTGCTAAATCGAAGTAAATTTGTTAGTGACGGAAGGCTTAGTATCGGGGCTGGAAGGGTATCCGGTGGAGTAAAAGGAAAAGAAAAACAAAAAGAAAAGAAAAATGGAGAGTGAGTTTCATACATATATATGTGATCAGCTGCTGCGTTTGTGTGTCTGCAGTGACACCAATCAAGAGCTGGAACTCAGAATATGCTGTTCGAAGCCACAGGACAGCTATCGCGCAAGAGAGGACCATGGCGCCCGTTGGGTCGATCCACCACTTGAGCCTACTGCCGCCAACGGAAGTCAAAATACCGAGCCCGTTGATAAAGAGATCGTTGCGATGGTCCTCCCACAGAATCCGGACTTGGGAATATTGGTTCCGCAGTGCCCAGCAGTACAAGAACAAGGCCAGCTTAGTTGCAAACGCAATGCATACGGCTACAATGGGCGGAATTTTGAACGCCAATGTCTCCTCCGTGCTCCCATCAGCAAGGCTCTTGGCAGAAAATGCAATCAAAACCAGCGATACGGCAGTCATGAGGAAGCAGAAAAAAATATTTCCGGCCGTTTCGATCCGGGCTTTTCCGGCGGGAAACTTGCGTGCATCGACACGTTTCACTGCCTTGTGGCATATGAGCAGGGTCAGGTTGGACAGTGGATCGAAAATTGCGTCAGCCATTGTTGTAAATAGCGACAGAGATCCTGATGCAATGGCGCCGTAGAGTTGGAGGATCGCTAGGATGACATTCGCAACGAAACTGCCATAGACGGCGATCTTGTATTTTAGCTGGTTCTGGGTGTTGTATTCCCTTGCGAGCCGCACATGTTCGTCAACCGGCTTCAACAGCTTCTCAATGTTTTCGTTCTGGGATTTGTAGAAGCCTTGCAGCTTTCTTGAGGAACTCTTGACGCCGTCGTTTGTCCAACCTTCCCGCTTTCGTGCCGTATTTGCCTTTATCCTGTCGATCTCGTCATCAGACTTCAGCTTACTGGCCAGCTGGAAGGGATCATTTTCGCGTGTATAACGAGGCGGGCGTTGGTCTTCCTCGTCAGATGACGTCCGTGGTATGGGATATGGCAGTGGTTCGACGCCAGTGGCCGTTGCCTGCTCTTCCGGTCTCATGGCTGGAGGCAGCGTGGGTGTGTCTGAGCGGTGATGGAGTTGGCCCGAGTGAGGAGGGTGGCTGGAGGATGAACCATGGATGTGGTCTGCCATTTCTGTACCCTTGTATCGCAAGAAATCCCGATCGAATTATTAATGGCTCGTTGCTTCTTTTTATCAGATTTTGATTCGGTTGGTTGGGCCGTCCGACTGGGGAATAACTACTGGAGCAGGCAAGCTTAGGCTATTGGCCCGGTTCGAAACGGCCAAGAGGTGGTTAGAACATCCAGACGGGCGGTCAAATGCAGAAATTGGTCACAGCAACGTCATTCTCGTATGGTGAAGTCCGCGAAACACGGAGGCATGGAGTGTTTCAGGGAAAACTAGCATCAACTTTTGTCAGTTGCTGCCGTAGTTACAGCAGTTACAGGAGTTAGTCCGTACAAACTTAGCTGGAGGTGAGGCGCCAAGAGATTATCTTATCCATCTTATCTTATCTAGGCTCAACACAGCCCCAGCTCCAGACCCTGCCCGGCATTGATTGCTCCACAGGATCAATGAGCACACAATGCTTGTTACAGTTCATATCCCTTGAAAAAATCTTACAACTCGCCACCTAATTTCTCTACAGCGTCTCCCAACTTATCTTATTATTCAGTGAATTAAAAACATCAGAGAAAAGCACAACAAAGCAAAGGAGAACTTCTACAGAAAAAGGGAAAATTGGATGCCCACAACAGCCAACAACAGCAACCCCAGGAATCCAATTGCATATCCAGATCAACATCCCCCCCCTGCAAATTCACCATAATGCCGAGTTTCGGATTATGCGGATCATATCAGCCTCCCCGGTAAACCACCAGGCGAAGCGAGACTGCTTGTATGTCAGCATTGGTGATATTAGCAAAATAAGAGGGCAAAGCGGCTTGAAATGACTTACATCAGAGGGAATATCCAAAATAATTCTATTTTTTGCGTTATCCCCACTATCATCATCGTTTGGGGTGAGAGCTTTAACATCATGGACAATACTATCGGGTTCCGCCCCGCTCAGAGAAAAGCGAAGAGCCTTGAGCTCGTTTCCAGATCCGCCCCCTGAAAAAATCGTGATATGCTTGTCCTTGTCACTACCATACCAACGCCCAAGGATATCGGTTATACTGCTCTGATAATGGAGGCCACAGCAATGACTATCTTGATAGCAGGCCACAATACGACCAACCTTGTTAAGGTTTCCATAGTTCATGAATGTCAGATGCGGGCCATTATCACTGGTGAGAGCCCCGATATCAATTGGGAGTACAGGTTTGAAGATCGGCCAACTTCCAAGGTGCGCGGTTATTGGGAATGGCTCTGCCCACAATGCCCCGAACTCTGTCATTTGGTTGCCTCTTATAACCTTGGTTTCAGTGTAAAAGAGCCCGAGAATGATCCCATCAAGCACGCACGCTATCTTAGTCCACAGAGTTTGATGGGCGCGGAGAGCAGGCCCGAAAATCATGCCTCTTCCGTGGGTCGTCAATATCTGAATACTGAATTAGTTATCGTGGCGATATAGTTATCTGCAAACTATTATTTCTATCACTTACAACCATCCCAGGGGCTCGCACATACGAACCAAGTTTCCCATATCTCCATATAACCGTCACTATTTCGTCCGGACTCAAGCGAAAGTGAAGGGGAAAGCTAGCTTGATCACCAAGGCAATAATGGCTAACGTCCTTTGGATTAGATTTGGATCTGAAATCCGTACGAAATCCGACAATAGCACCGGAGTTGTCACAAAAGACGGTGAGGCCATAGAGGCAAGCGTGGAGTTGGAGCAATGGAATAGCCCTGGCTAATGTGAGGCACTTGTTTCAAGCAAACCAGCTGCTGCAGCTACGGGGCGTGGCTCTTTGGAAAACCGTGGCACTGCTTTGGAAAGGAATCAATCCTCGATACGATAAATCATCGCTCCAGAATATTTGTTGCTCTAGAATATGATCGCCATTCGCTGGATTGCAGGCGCTTACGACTTTCAAGGCCTAGAAAAGACGAGTTAGTAGCAAATAGGTTAGGGAGAAGAAATGTCCAAGTTTAAAAATCATTTTGGAGCATTCTTCTTATCACTATGGTGATGTGATGTTGTGAAGTAATATCTGTAAAGAATTTGCTCGGGAGAAGAGAAGAAAACACTCTCGAAGAATTAGACATCATCTTAGATACTCAAGAGATACCCAACATAGTTAACAAGGAACAGACTGGAATGAGATGATTCAGCTTCATATATCTTGAATATAGCATTGACTTTTGAAAGAACTGGTCTTGCACACAGAAGAGAATACCATAAGAGTTGATGCTCATGATAGTCAAAAGACTTTCAATATAACTCCTCAAAGCGAGTTGCTCCATCATGTATGATCACTGAGAGGCTCATCACTTGATGAGGCAATCCATCTATGTAACTCCCAAGCGTCACAAATAACAATAATTGGAGAGGAGAATTGACAAACAAACGATATCCCAGCCTCATCCCTACCATGTCTTCCTCGGCATCCCGCTGGTGCGCTTGAAATAAGCTTCTCGGTAAGCACATCGGGATGACGTAATTCAAGTGGGAAGCGCGGCCCGACTTCCTACGCATATTGGCGGTTGGCGGCTTCCCTCATACACATACACACGTCATGTTCTGTGCCATCATCAAGGTCTCGTACTCCTACGCCTGCCGAAGAGGAAGAGGATGCCCTGGGCCCAGCTGGCTTGTTCTTTCTCGGCTGAACGAAAAACTGAATTTGTTTCTCCCAACTCCCCATTGAATCAACAGATGAATTCACAGACCAGCGTCGATGTCCAGCTCCTCCATTTGCCAGCTCATAGGTGATCGATCATCTCCAACCCAGATTCCTCCATACATCAGCAGACACGGCTTTGGAAACGGATGCATCTCTCTTTGCAGGTGGATAAGCCCTATCTGTGTCTACTGAGGGGGCAACTGGCTGTTCCGGGCCTGGTCAGCTATTTAATTGTTACACTCCTGCGGTAGCGAAGGAGTATCACATCAGGCCTTTGGATCTCCTACGCAACTACTACTTCGTCTTGTTGACCTTATATGTGGGAAAAAAACTAGCTTGGGACAACTCCACCCCTAAGTGCTGCTGAATCTGAATAAATGTGTGGCCCGGCACTGCTCCACCTCCTCCCTGCCGGCAACACGAAGTTACGTGCAACAAAAATCAACGATTGCCGTCCCTTAAATTGGTGACCGACTTCACGTTGAAACCAAGGTATGTAAGATATATGGAAATTACTGCACTCTATGCAATGATGGCAGTCTTGTCTCACCTGACCTTACCCATGGGCAACTACATGTCTTTGAAGTGAAATATTATAGAGTGGAAGTCATGGCATAAAAAGTAAAGAATCTATCAGATGTAACCACCCTTCAAAAGAAATCATTTGGTCAATTATTGGTCTCCCTTTTCTCATCTTTTTCATTTCATTCACGATAGTTCTGAAGTTCTTCATACATCACAATTCATGAGCTGATTCATGAAAAAACCACTTTCTTTCCAAGATCAGTGGCATGTTTCAGAGCATGAGTTTGAGATGAAAAAACTTATCTATATCTATTTTAATTATTGTTAACATTACTGACATTATTACTTGTGAAGTAGGTGAACTGTCAACTTTGCTTTGATCAATCCCAAAAGAACACAACATGGCAAAAGGTAATAAAGATATCAGCCCAACTATGTCGTTGATCCTTTTTTAAATCTCAACGTATAGGCTGGCCACCCTACGGCATCCCCGTGGAGCTCTTCGCTTGCGTTGCCACACATCTGTCCCGTCAAGATATTTGCAATCTTCGTTTGGTGAATAAAGAATTTGCGTTCAAGCTCCAGCGAGTCCTTTTTCACACCGCCGTGGTTCCCTTCGGGCCTAAGGTATACTCATCTGATGAAACGTCTGACGAAAAGATTGATCTCTTTGAAATACTTGGGGGATGTGTTTCTCGATTTGGCTTGAGTTTCGAGCTGGACCAGATTCAACTATTCGATCCTCCGGAAAAGGCATACAACAATACCGTGAAGACCTTTTGGGGAGAGTATGAATGGCCTAAGCCCGACTACGTCGAATACGATTTCTTGAGAAGAGTGGAGGAAGTGGGTGATCAGGCACAGAGAATGAAACGTGCCTTTCGGACTTTGACCAATGTCTCTGAATTTGCTCTGAGTTTCGATACCGGCTATGGCTGGCTTAACCCCCCAACTCTCGTGGACGACTCACTGGAATTTGAAGGAAAGCACAGCGTATTCCGCAGGCAAGCTGTAGTGTCAGCCCCTAGAAAAAAACGTGTGGCGTCAATATCGTCGGAGTCACTAAAAGGGTATCTTGAATCGATACTCCCAGAGTGGGCATCGAAAAGCTTATACCCGTCTAAGGATGCGGCCAGTGAGGGATATTCGGAATCACCACGTTTATTATTCCCTCGAAGCAGGAGGTTACCAATTGACCCCACAATTTTGAGAGGTAAAACCTATGGAGAAGACCGCATCATCGGCGATTGTGGACTCTATCCTAGAAACCCTACGCGTGCACAGACTGAATGGCTGCTTGAAATGTCCTGGGCGGCGCAAGCTACCTTAGGTTCCTGCATCTACGCAGTAATTGATGCCGAAAATACATTTCAACGCGTCCACACGTTGAATATTTCTAGTATTTCCTCCGGGCTATTGGGTAATTTCAACCAGCCTCGATTCTTTGAGGCTTTCCCATGCCTAACAACCATCATTCTTTTGGTTATTCCGGATTGGAAGGAATCAGATATGACCTGGGATTCGCGGCGCCCGATAAAATATATTGGCCCAAGCGCTGCATCTACTCTGTTAACTCGCCTTTTAGAGAATGTTATCTCGCGCTTGGTTCAACTAAGGCGACTTACAGTTGGGTACATTGGAGGAGGCGAGCATGCGAGGGGGGAGTATTGTCGAAACCAACATATCCTACCAGCTCCCATCACTTATTTTGCACAGGATGCTGCCAATGGTCGCCTTCCACAACCTCCACTTAAATTTCCTCACATCAAAACGCTCACTTTTAAAAATTGCTGGTTTAGCCCGATCCTTTTGATTCAGTTCTTTAAGTCGGCCTGCCACAGCTCCTTAGAGTGTTTAAAATTTGACTCTTGCTCCTTGACCGCGGTACCAGGCACCCTTCCTCGTCCTTATGTGAGCAATAAAGTTCATCCAAGTTGCACCCGAGACGAATATTATCTTCAGGAGCTCCGAGAAGGTACCTGGTCTGATATTATCAACCAATTCACCCCGGCTCTCTCACTTTCCGAGCAAATGGCGTCGATGGGTTTGAAGGACTCCCCACCTCCACGCGAGGATGTCCCACCTTGCCTAAGACAACTCGAATTCGTAAGTTGCGGATATGTTCGCCTTGCCCCCTTTTTCAACCAGAACAACCTCGTCGTCCCATACTTTCCAACGGACCAAATCCTGGATGTTCCACCATTTTTTGTCCCAAATCTAGCACAAGTTATTCCTACAGATCCCTTTGCGTGGCCAACGCCTCAATTGAACCCAATCCCACTTACAGCGATGCAAAACGTGGGTCAAGGACTGCCAGCTGCCCAAAATGCAGGTCCCGCGACAGTTTCTCTGAACCCCCCTCTGGCGGGACCTCCTAATCTCGTTCCCAATCAAGCAATAATGCAGCCTGTCCACTTTGCGACCGTCCCTCCTAGCCCACCTTTATATACTCTGATAATGCAGCAGTATCCCGTGTTGTCAGGACCTGCGCCAGTTCCTCCGGCAGTCGCCCAACAAGCCCAGCAAACAACCCAGCAAGCCGACGATCCTGCTTCATTGCAACCTGCCCAACAGGTACAGGCAGATGCACAGCATCAAAATGCCACCATGGCCGCGCTGCCGCCGGGTCCAATCGCACATGAAATGCACGTGCCAGCGCCGCAAATCCCAACAACTGACATTGAGGAGGCCTCGGAAAGGCGTTCCTACGTCGACTGCAGGCTTAACGGGACAATAGTTCAATGCATAGGCAGCGACGAGGAGCAGGTTCTGGAATGCGCGTTCGGGCTGACGGTGGGATGGGAGTCATGGGACGATATGCAGAAACGGCAGGAGGTCGTGAGCGATGGCTTCAAGCAAGGGGGCGCGGGGAGGTTTTCTGGTGTTATTGTTGGGTCTGATCGGGGGTTTACTGAGAGGAGATACTCGGCGGGTCCTGGGCATTATCGGGATGTTCCTGGTTTGTGGGACTGATTTGCAGGGTGAAGGAGGTCCTCCTTCGCCTTCGTCTCATGTGGATGGTTTTTGTTTTGTTATGGCCGGGGAAAGGATTGCTGGTAAGGGGTTGTTGTTAGTTTAACTAGTCATGTATGATTATGATTTATTGCTTCTGTTTTCTATTTGTCTTCCCTGAAGCTGATGGACTTATCTTTTGTCTATTTCTTCTTTTTCAACACTACCTACCAAATAATCAATGATTCATTTCTGCCCATTCTGTATTGTCCAGCTTCTTTAGGTACTGTACGGAGTACCCCACCGAGAAATAATTTGGGGGTTAGTTCGCATAGTTAGTTCGCGTAACTACCCCACACCAGCAAAAATTGAGGGCCTGATAGTGGATCTGAACCTTTATCAAACCCATCCATCGAGTCACCGTTCCGTGCGGGTTGAAGTACCACTGATACACTAGTTACCACCGCATGTCAAATTTTACAAACGGGATTAGCAATTAACTAATTGCTTTTCCTAAGAATGCTGACTTGTGGTGGGTGGCGAGGAAGAAGAAGAAGAAGAAGAAGAAGAAGAAGTTGTTATTAACAACCAAGGCACGGAGCGGAATTCTTTTGCGCCTTGCCTTTTAATTCAAACGAACAGGAAAATAGTTACATAACTAAGTTAGTATTCCGCGCTCGTATTTTAATAACTAACTAGTTATTCAGCACAATTTCTAATAAAGATCAATCTGGATACGGCAGCCTATAGTGACATTTGGGTCAAATGGGTATTTTATACTAGTGTTACAATGAGCACACATCAATAATACTGATTGTATTAGTAATTGAGATCTTCTCATTGGATGTTGTATGAAATAGAGACCCACATTGATCTCAGAGGGGCTCTTTATGCTCTAAGCTGGAGAGAAGCTTTCTAACCAGGGCCGGGCAGCTCTATGCCTGGGGAAGCTCTATACCCAGGGGGACTCTATACTCAGAGGGACTCTATACCTGGGGGGGCTCTATACCCGGGGGGCTCTATGCCCGGGGGGCTCTATGCCCGGGGGGCTCTATGCCCAGGGGGGCTCTATACTCAGAGGCTCTATACCCGGGAAGCTCTATACCCCGAGGGACTCTATATCCAGAGGGACTCTATACCCGGGGGGGCTCTATACCTGGGGGGCTCTATACCCGGGAGGCTCTATACCAGGGGACTCTATACCCGGGGGGACTCTATACCCAGGGGGCTCTATAGCTGAGAGACTCTATACTCAGAGGCTCTATACCCGGAGGGCTCTATACTGGGGGGGGGTCTATATCTACTCAGCAGAGGATTCTGTCGCTAGATCTGTGGGGACTCTATACTCAGAGGCTCTATACCCGGAGGGCTCTATACTGGGGGGGGGTCTATATCTACTCAGCAGAGGATTCTGTCGCTAGATCTGTGGGGTGAGGCTCATAGTCTGAATGCCAAGGCTGACTAAACCATATATAGTAATATACTAACTACATTAGGACTAGTGTAATTGGTATGTGGCTATATAATGGATATTATGTGGAATTAAGCCATTTACACTGAAAAACACAAAAAAACATTAAAAAAAGCCATTTGACCCAAATGTCACTATAGGCTGCCGTACTGGACTCTCCTTCCTTTGCCCTGTCAGTCCAGTCCAGTGCCGTCCGTCCCACTGCGACAACATGCGTTTGATGACATCAGGATCGATAACTATGTAGTTAGAAAAACTCAAGATCTCGGCACAACAATCAATCCGCTGCATTGAAAACAGTAACTAATACATTAACTTCCTAGTTATCCCATCGAATAGAGAACCGTGATGAATAGCTAACTACACATCGGGACCATCGGGGCGGCGGAAGGCTCCCCATGACTAGGATGCCGATATGATATTGTTCGTATTATTATGTATGATTATCATTATCGACTGTTTGCACCTCTCCCGCTGGTGGCGGCGAGCGAGCGACGGACGGTGCTATGGAACCGCCGACTTGCCGATTTGGGCGCTCAGGGATTAGGTCGGGTAGTGCTGTCATACTGTCGTGTTTTTTTTTTTTTAAGGTTTTTTGACTGTTGGCGTGAGTGTGGGGAGGGTAGGGGGCATTTGTGATGGGTAACTATATATATATAAATTCGAGGGATGCTGTCTGTTTTTGTCTCGTGTTTGATATTGTTTTGTATACTCAGGGTTTACTCTCGAACAACCTACCTGCCTACCTACCTACTTTAAAATTATAATAATAACGAGCTTGCTCAAATTTCTCCAAGTTGAGAGGGAATTCATCACGAAAGTAGAGGAGAACTTCGCCATATCTATCCCCTCCCCCTCCCTACCTTAGAACTACAGCAAATCAATCGGTTTTTTATCCATACCACCCAACCTACAAATTTACCTTATTTTTTTTTTTAAAAAAAAAAAAACCCCCAAAAATGGCCACCACCACCACCCTCCCACCCACAATCCGCTCCCTCCACCAACCCGACCCCCTCAAGCCCGAAATAACCCTAAGAACCACCCCACCACCAACCCTAACCCCCTCCTCCGCAACCGACCACCTCATCCGCGTCCACGCCACCT
>LDEV01000539.1:0-15500 GCA_001014755.1 Blastomyces silverae | reverse complement strand
GCGGGCGGTGATTGGCGAGAGCAGGCGCCGAGAAAGGGGCTTAGGGGCAGGCCTAGTGGTGACAAGCAGCAGCAGCATGCCTGCACAACCACACCACAACACAGCAGAGGGGAACTCTGGTTGGAATTGAGGGGAAATGGGGGGAAAATTGAAGAGGAAAAATGTATGGTTAAAAAAGAGTTTCAATGAGTGTAGGGCAGGAGGACGGCCGGGGAATAAAATAAAAAAGTAACGACAATCGGGAGTAGTAAAACAATATATCGAAGGAAGAAATCCCAGCACCACTCAGTTCACGCTTTAGCATCAGAGAGGAGATCCAGGCAATAGTTCCCCACAACGACGTCCATTCCGAGCGATTGGCAAAGTCGACGTTAGCAGCGAGCCTGATGAGAAAAGCCCGGACCGCGATAATCCAAAAAGGAGCTGCCGTTGGTCGAGCTTAAGCAGTCGAATAACTGACCTATCCTGAACAACAAGATCGACTCCAGTGGCCACCGCAAGAAAAAAAAAAATTAAGGGCCGCAAATAGCTCAAACCAATTCTCTGGCCAAGCCCACGGTCATTCGTCCTGTGCTCCCCGGAGGCTGCTGATATGACAGCATTAATATATTGGACTGATCCTGTTTTTTTATTTTTTTTAAACCAGGCCGGTTTCAGGTCTCGCGGATCCCGTCCTTGAATGGTCGTTTGCCAGGTATGTATTGGGATATATCTCCTTCAATATAACAATGGCAGAGAAGAAGAGCCTTCAAGAAGACTACGAGAACACTACGGAGGTTACGGGACTTATTTTATAACGCTGGCTGTGGGATCAAAAGCAGGGCCCATAGGGATGGGCCACGCAGCTGTGACCGGAGCCCTTGCAACGCTTGCGAGCTCGCGTGGATGAACGCATACCGTCCCACCAAGCCGAGAACATTTTGTTTAGGATGATTTTAGATCTATCGTCAGCTCGCAGCAATCAGCTAAGCTGCCTGCTAGTTTGTGACAGTGTGAAAGAAAGACGCATTCCGCCTGGTTTCGAATATTATTGAATGCGAGCGTTGGACCTGCTGCTGCTCCCTTGGTCCTGTATATCTACGCCTTACCACGCAAAGAACAATTAATAATATAATAAAATAAGGGAGGATCCTGAATATAACCCCGTTTGGCTGTACAGACTGTACCAGAACTGAACTTGGGAGAGAGGCCTGAGAGGGGCCGAACCAACGCCCGTCTATCCCGGATCCCACCCAGTCCAGCAAACTGCCAAAGTCGCACTCCGGTCTCAGTCCGGCGTGCGCTTAGTCGCTCGAGTTTCCAAGCAGCATGGATACCTGCATCAGAGACCAATAACGAAAAGGCATGGCGAGGCCCCCGGAAGCCATTCCAGGTCTCCCCGGCACCCGCCTCGCTGGGCCTGGTACTGAACCATCACCACGCTAACTCCTAGTTAGGCTGTTTAAACCGGTGTAAAGCCTCTCCAAAACCGAGAACCAGGATGGCTACTCGAGGGACAAAACCTTGTGAACATTGGCGTCTTTGCTCCCTCCTTTTTCTCCTTTTTGACAGCAACAATATCGTCGTATTGTCGTTCTGAATACGGAGTAATACCAAGAATAGCAGCAAAACCTGGCATCCACAACCTGCAGAGGCCGATGGGTTTGTAGCAGGTATTTCCCCACGGCTAGAAGCATACATACATCGCACAGTACATAAAAAACCGTGCGTGGAAAACGGTCGCCCTGCATCAACTCCTCGATGTCTGCTGCTCTGATCATTCCATTCCTGCCTGGACTAAATTATGCATGCAAGCTGCGAAAAATTCACCGGTCTCCTCGAGCGTACAGGAGGCTAACACCAAGCTCGAGGCTATTGGACCCGGTGCTCTGGGGGGGGGCGAGATCATCGAGATGTCACAAATGTTTCTTTTAAAAAAAGGAGCCGGCGTGATAAAAAATTTCCTGTTCCTGAGGGAAAATCCGTGATGTGGAGCCTCCATTGACATCAGCCTGCAGCCGCTAACGAAGACTATTGAGCCCAGGCCACAGGCACACGGGAACCCTAGCTTCTTCCTCCAATTTGCTCCAAAGAGAAGATAGATTATCTTTCCGCGTTTTTTCTCTCTCACCATTCACTGGCATTCAGGCTCGACTTGCCCCATCAAAGTTGCCGGATCAAATAGGAGCGGGTGGATTTCAAACTGCCGGAAAGCTGCTTTCCTTTGCTCCAATTGGAAATATTTTTCATAAGATTCACACATATAGTTCGTGTGGGAAAATCCTCCCGCAGGATCTAACGTACAGTACAAATCGTGCGATAACCGAGTTTTATCTGGCCCGCCTGCGCGACGGGTATCCATCTATCGATATTATTATTACATAGTTCTAGGTAAGCCTCGAGATGTTCCTATTGATCGCGGCTATTCATCGAGATAACCGGGTACATGTACGGAGTACTGTTCTCACCAGTTCAAAAAATGCATAAAACAAGCGAGATGAATGCAAATACTTAATAGAGGCCTATTATCTCATCTCAAATTAAAATGAAAAATAACAGTCTTGCATGGATTTGCCGCATATAAGGATACCGCTTGAGTTGGGGGAGACAAGGGTGCATACATCAATTTGCACTGCATGGGATGTGTGCATGCATATTATTCCTTCCCTGCATCTGACTGACGGATGCACTCATTAACTAACTACTGTTTGTGCATTCGCATTTGTATTTGGAATTATCCTTCTCAATCAGCCCTGTGCCATGCGCACGCGATGCGGTACAGTACTTCATTCTGTTTTTTGCCCGCATGGCCCCCATCCACATTGGATAGGCGTTGGGTGTGCTATAAGATGATCTTATTTACATACCTCGGGGGGTCGGTTTCAGATCCTACATACTACATAGAAAACAGATGAACAGACAAACAGGCTTAGGCATTCAGTGGAGTTTTTTTTCTTTTCTTGTGAGTTATTGATACATACACGCCTATATACTCCATACGGAGTACATATATCAAATCTATCAATGGTTGCATATACAATACCTTCGTTTCTAGCATTTGTAATAACCTCCGTTTGGAAAGCGATTGGTAAATGTGTAAGTTAAGAATTCGATAGAAGTGTTTGATAGTCAGGGACTGCGTCTTCGTCTAAATGCATCGGAAAGGTGAAACCCATCCCATCCCTGTTCTATAGCGCCCTGGTTACAGCGATCGGACAAAGATAATATAACCGCTTAGCCGCGTCGTCTAATTTTCCACGCATCCAAATTCAATTCAAATACCATGACAACCCATCAATAACGGTAACACTCTAAGTTACATGATATTTTGATTAAACCCTGCATGAACAATAAGACAGACACCTTCCATAATCTTTCTGGAACATGCTGAGATACCTACCTAAACTAGGGATGATAGTTTGCTCCATTAGTCACCCCTGACTTGCTACACCTAGGTATCCTAGTTAGATACAAGACATAGTATGTAGCTATCCATGCATATTTGTAGTAAAATTTGATTATGGAGGGCCCTGGTCGGCGGCTGGGAATCCCCCCTGAAACGGCACCCTCTGTTGACTTCCTGTATTTGATATATCTGGTTGATGCCTCTGGCCTGGCTAATACGTCCCAGAAATTGATCATCCAACGATAGCTTTCCCCTCATTACGGAGTAGAGATTAGAATAATAAGACAGGAATTTTAGCCCGCAGCACAGCGTCTAGCCGCACCTCTACCGATGTGCAACTACTGCCTTGCCCCGATCATCATCCCACGAGTGAGATGGATTGTCCGCCCTTGGCTCCTCTGAGGCGCACCTTTGCTTTAAATAGAGGGAATATCACACTGTTGAGACGAGTATATAACGAAACAATGAATGTAAAAGTAGCGAGCAAGGCATAAAACCAGTATTAAGGATCTATGTTCTCAGGCCCATCCATAGGTAGGGTCAGAAAAGGGCGAAATATGGAGGACTCCTGAAATGATCTAAAAAGCCATGTCGGATATCTTCGCAACACTCCCGACTGCTTCACTCCTCTCAAAAACAGGGGGGGGGGAACGGCCAAGAGCAATTGGGCAAAATAGAAGACCTATTTAGTTTAGGAAAACTGTAGCCAACGGGCACTCGATTTATTAGCATTTTGAAAAAAAAAACAATGGAAAAGCGTTGTGCATTCGCAGCTTGCCTAAGATCTCCCGTTCTCCATAATGCCCCTGGGGGTTCTAGATATGAATTCAATTAAGCGACTATAGTCGTCTGCATGTCAGATTGTACAGTACTTGTAGTAAGGATAAAATGAAATCTTATTGGAGGTGAGAAACGACGTACGCGCCGAGACCCCCCAAGCCCTTGGATGGCTACAGAGTAGTTATACACTGATCACTCCGTCTGTCAGATTATAGCGGAGCGATCAGGGGGGTTGGTTGACACACCTTCACCTAGCGAGGGCCTATGGAATGAATCGCCAGAGCTAGTGGACACACACCCGTGACAGTTGGTTGCAAACTCACCAAGCACAATTTATATCAAGAGATAGTTTTGCTTGGGGCGGTAGGAATGATATATGCCCGCCGGTGGGAAGGCCTAAATATGTAAGTGAACGTTCCCATTTTGGGGAGGGGATAACTTTTTGGGAGAAAAACGCTCCAAAATCTCATTTCTTCCATAACTATTTCATGGCAGTTGTTTTCCAAGACACTCTCTGAATTCGCAACAGGCCAAAGTACATGTACCAGGGATGGATGAATCTGCCCGCCCCACCGAAGTAAATTTTCATACACTGAAGGAACTCCTTACACTCCTCTGGTGATACCGCTCGAGGGTCTTGATCTCGGGGGGTCAAGGAGCGGCAGCTAGGGGTTGTCGGAGCCAACAATGCACCGGAGGCCATATGGAGCTTCATCCTTTTCATTTGCGGGTGTTGCTCCTGTTCCCAAGTTTGTTAGCAACCGTTATTGTTATTCTGCTTCGAAATAAATATGTAGATGTCTGCGTATGTAACAGGTATCTACCGTTTTTGGAAGTTATTATTCCCCAGGATTGTACACCCCCTGATGGCCGTGAAGCGTAACTTACTACTATAGTTAAATGTCATCCACAAATTGAGAAGAAAAAAAAATATTCGACTTTATTAAATATATCCCGTGAAATCCACTGCTTCGAGCCCCGCTGGCCCTCCCTCACCTTCCTCCCAATGGCAACATCTCATTCAGTAAGCAGTAACTAAGCATTGCGCATCGAGTTTGTGAAATTTGAATCCATCAGGAAAAGCCCACCCTCGCGATAGATTGGGTGCGCGTGATGGTACTGTTTCTGAAAAAAAATAAAAACTAAAAAAGCCAATACTCGTTCGTAATTCCCGCTTGCGGTGGTAGTAACTTAGGGAAAGGTTTTAAAGGCTGGAGCTTCACTATATAATGAGGTTTGATTGACTTGATCTTTTGAAACTGAGCTCATATATATCAGACGGCATCCAAAGTAGCTAGTTACTTGTTTCCCTGAATTGATCAAGGCACGGTTTCACTAGAAAAGAGAGGTGTCTGAAAAAGAAAGAAAAAATCTCCTAGACGGATTGCTTCCGTACTATTATTTTATAACTATTTTAGCTCCCGTTGTATATTTTCCGAACTCTGCTTGTTTCATAGATGCACTTTCGAGAATTGATTAGGATGACCCGATATATAGCCTTTTCACAAATTTACTACTTATTATAGGGTGACATGTTATCCTGCAAATTAGCAAATTATCATATAACTATCTACAGTACAGATGATGCAGTCCCTTCATGCCTAAAATATATCATCACCTTCCGCAAGTACCAGACATATATCCAAGAGCTACCCCCGCAAGACCAAAAACCAAAAGAGAAGAAATCATGCATGAAACATAACAATTACTCAACAAGAGAGAGCAAATTAGTAAAGAACTAGAGCCTCACCCACCCCTCTCTGTGAAATGGAAACAGACAAAGTCCCTTAGACATGTTTATTCGCCGCCGCCTGCATCCTTCTCAGCGCCTCGGTATGCACATATTGCATATCCCCCTTCCTCATCGCCTGATCTATCATCGAGTTGCGATAGCTAGCCCTGATAGCCTCCTTCTGTTTCCCCAGCTGACTGCGCTGACGCTCCTTGAGCAGATCGGCCCGTCGTGTCTCCACAGCCATGTCTGGAAGGTATTTTATTACGTTTTCTTCCCTGACAGATTCACGCCAGCGAGCAAGTTTCGCCTCACGGACCTGTAGCGAATCCTGCGCTTGTGCGTGGTCTTGATATTGCCGTCGAGGATTAACTAGAGACATGTTGTCGAGAGATGCAAAACTGCAAACAGATGCGGGCCGGTTTGGGCCCGGTTGTGTTTGCGCCTGGTTTTGGGTGTGCATGTCTCGATGGATTAATTGGCGACGGACGGAAAGGGGAAGGTCATCTGCGGCGTCAACGTTGGAGTGGTGCTGGTGGGAGGGATATGGAGAGGAGGATCGGTATGCGGCTTGCGGTGGTATGTTGAGAGAAAGTTGGGACTGGGATCTAGAAAAGCGGTCGATAGTTGGGGATGAATAGTTTGAAGGGAATAGGAGGGATCTGTTGCGAATTGCGGCCTCACGCTGCGCAAGTAGTGGAGCAGAGGACATGCGGAGTTCTCTGGTCTGTGGACTTCGGTCGTGTGCTTCGTTCATTTCCGGAATACCGTTAGCAGGTATATATATTGATGGGACGGATGAAGCGGGCCTTGTCCCGTTACTATCCAATTGCCCAGCTACATTGAGTGTGGAGCTGGACCCTGAGTGGTGCAGTGCATGAATTGGTGGGGTTTGAGAACGGTTCGTAGAGTTGGAAGATTTAACAGGCGATGGAGCTTGAATGCTGTTGGTCGTCTGGAAGCCAGTATATGATTTTCTAGGGGAACCCAGTACAAGTCCTGGGCCTTCTTCGTGTTGTGACCTGGAAGAGGTCGAATTATCTGTATCGAACTCCTGAAACGGCAAGGCTCCCGTGGCGGTTTGTTGAAGCTCTGATACTAAAACAGGGGCAGCTGGTTCATCTATTTCCGTATCTTGCTCCATCTCATCAGGTTCCTTGATTTCTGGAGGTTCAGCATCGGAGATATGTTTAGCCCATTCGTTTGTCCTGTGGGAGAGTACTACTCTAGACATATGACTGGGGATGCTGTCCACTGACTCCGATGTCAACTTCGCCCTAGACGGGAGTGCCGATTGTATTTTCGACAACCTCTTCGGGACAGGGATGCTCGAAATAAGAGATCCCAAAGCGTCGCTCGGTTTATCGTTCTTATCTGACGTTTGCTGGTCAACTGAAATACTTTCGCTAACAGGCTCGGCAGCGGCAGAAGCACGAGTTGAAGTCGATTCTTGATCTAGCGTTCCTGTGCTTGACTCGCCCGACTCGGGCAAAGGAAAATCGGCTTCTGCGGTATGGTCACTTTCACTTGGGTAAACACCGTCATTTTCATCAAACTCCCGATTCCGGTTGGCTATCCCTGGGGTCTTTTTTGAAGTGTTGGAGTCTGCCTGTCTAATTATGAGTACAGGGGCAGGTGCATTGTTTTTTACAGCTCCTTCCTTGTCACTGGCGCTGTCCAGGACAGATGAACCAGGCTCCGTGATGGGGGTGGGTTCAGCCGTCCTTTGAAAATCAGAGTATACAGAAGATGGACTCCATCGGGTACCGCTTTCAACCTGTGATGGTCCCACGTTATAATCGTGTTCTTCATTGGCCTCCACTTTAACGGAAGAAGAAATGCTTCGAGTATCGTTAACGAAAGTGAATCCGTCACCGTCGTCATATTTAAAGCTGCCCTCCCTAGTCTGCCCATGTATTGGATGCCGGACTATATTCCCGGAGGCCATTTCAGTATGCACACATTCCATATAGTCCGACTCCGCCAATGAGGCAGCAGCTGAACTACATTCATCATCCGCCCTAACTTCAAAGGGATTGGCCCTAACTGCATTAGTGGCGGTATTGGCGGGGAGGGACATTCCAGTATCCGCAGGTAATTCGTGCAATCCTGGCTGGTGCCCCGGGGCGGCGTTCGGCTTGGTGTCCTGTACATCCTCGGAAGAGGAATTACTGGAAAGACGAGGATCGGATTGAGCAGCTGAAATCAATGGCAGAATCGATTGCCGTGATCTATGAGGAGTGTCATTAGTGGTATCTCCTGCTGGCCTGTGCAGCGCATCCATCTCATAAATCTGGGCTTGCCCCGCTGGTGTTCTATTTTCTGGCGTCGCCAAGTGCCTTTCATGATCTCCCGCATGCTCGATGTCAATCCCAGAGTCGTTTGGTGGCCGCTCCTGGCCGCCATATACAGTTTCCCACTGAGCTCGCTCTCGACTCGTGCCCTCTTCCAAATTTCTCGCTATCTCTTCTTCAATCTGGTCACGCTTCTTTTGTTCTTCTTCCAGCAAAGCTGCCTCTTTTCGTCGACGATCTTTAATCACCTTCCACAACTTGGCTTGAGATATAAGGCCCATCAGAAAAATTACGACAATGCCCGCAAGCTCCGCTCGAATTCCTCGGGTAATAGGATAGGTTTTCGTGTTAGACGGAAATGCTTTCTCGTTTAATTCTGCAAGCGCGTTAGAATAATTCGTAAGCCTCATGTATGCTAGTGATCATACCCCATAAATAAACCCAGAATTCCTTCAGACCAGCCCTGCTAAAGCAGTCAATGCCTAAAATCACAGCAGTGGAACCGGAAAAAGAAGTCGAGCAAATTAACGCATATGGCCGTGTACGGTGAATGAACGACAAACTGTATAGACCGATGGTAAGGCTTATAATGAAGGCCGCCTTATGGCCGGCCTCTACGAGGAGGCCACCCGGTTTCATTGGAAGAATCCACATGCTCAGAGAGAATCCGCCAAGTAAACACCCAAACCCTTCTGTAACCTCCTGGAAAGCTAAGGAAATACCCCCAAATACTAAACCTGTTACAGTAGCTGCAACAAAAAAGGCTCCTTGCACGGCATCGCTAACAGGGGGTTGCATGAGATAAATAATGAGAGCCTAGGCCGGAAGTTTAGTAAGGAGTGTAGGCGCTGTTAGTTGAAATTCAGGTGTACATACTGTCACAGCAAGGGCTGTTAAAAATGCCACGGAAAAAAATATCTGAATCCTTTTAGAAGTGTTAGCGATGCGGTAAAGTAGGGGGCAGTCGAAGAGATCTCAACCATTTATTTCTAGTCCCAATCAATGCGTAAACCCCGCCTGTTATGATAAGCACAACGCCTGAAATTGCCAACCCCGGGGTTATTTTCGGGCGAAGGGGAAGGACATTTGGATCAAGTTCAGGGCCTACTCAGTATTAGTGAGGTTCGCGATGCTGAACCGGAATGACTTACCGTCCAAGAAGGAAAGATCAGATGGGCGCGGACTTTCGGTAGAAGTTGTGTCATTTCCGCTGCTAGTGGTAGCGGTTGGGTCTGGTTTTGATGTCTGAGTGAGAGTGCCGGACACGGAATTTGTTGATGCCACGGTTTCCGAAAGCTTGTTGGAAGGGTCTGGCGATAATGTCCTTGTAGGTGTGCTTTCAGTAGGTTTCGCCGTATCGACATCTTGTCTTGGGTGAACTTCAATTCCACCAACGCACGCAGGTCCTATGATGCCTATTGAACAGAGGATTAGGCATATAAAACTGGCGCGCATGTTGAACGACTGTTGAGATGAAAACGGTCGACGCCTTAAGAATCCACGCAAGTCGTTAAGGAAAGAATAAAACTCCTGGGAGTCACCCGAAACTCGTAATGAGCCAGCAGAAGAGAGAAAGGAAAATTAAATCATTCTGGCATGAGTTTTGGGTAGTTTAGGCAAGGTTAGATGTTTATTTTCCCTGAGGGTGGGACACCATTTCCAACACGCCTAGCAAGGTGCAAGAAGGTGGAAGAAACCGGTGATCAACATCACACAAAATCCGAAGGTGTCTCGGGAATTTCGAGCCTTCCACTTGTTCGTTGCTGGAACTCGATAGGACTGCGAGTTCTGTTTATTTCTCTTGGGTTCCTCTAGGAAGCGGTTGGATCAAGACCCGTCGGACCGAAACCCAGTAGCTAAGGTCTGGGTTGGGCGGGGGAAGGAACCTGCTATGAAGGCTTCCATTCCGGGGTTTTTCCACGACAAGTCTCTTGCTTTCAGGGCATGGAGCGGAAATAAGGGGGAATGGTGGTGCCAGACGAGAAACCTGAGTGACGCGCATATCTTAGTGCGCCAGCATCACCAATCGGCCGATTAAGAGCTAGCAAACAGCAGGCCAGCGGAGAAAATAACATATGCAACACAAGATACGCAAGCTGGGAATAAAAGGGGGAAACCCGCCACCTCAGATCTGATGGGAGTGCTCCATCAAATCAAGTGTTTCAAAAGCGTCCGGACGCCTCCAAGTCGTGGGGGCAATGGCAACTTGTGTGGAAGCTGGAAAAAGGAACAACTCCCCCTTCAGCCACCAATTCCGCTGGGCCAATATGGAATCGACCAAGCGAGTATCCGAAAATATGGCCATTTCGTTACTGTCAAGGCAGGTGACGAGAAATCTTCAGCTCAAGTTGGGGGAAGATTGTAACAAGATGAACTTCTCTAGTAGTAAAGTTAAATAGTTCAGCCACCGGAGCGAGAAGCCGACTGTGATTGTGATACGGACACCCTGTCATCACAATTTTTTGGAAATTGCCCAGAATCAGACGAGTCAGCTAGCATTTTAGCAACCCTTTGGTTGTTGGCGGAAAGGGTGTAGAGAGGGTTGGTGGTGTGGACGACGCAGCCTCCCCTCCCTCCATCCCCTCCTTTGGTGAACAGCTTCAAAATCTCGATCAGCATTATCCAGCCGGAGCAGGGAAAATTAACGGTCCGCGATGCAGAGTAGGCACGTCCCACGAGGGTTGGCTTCAATCCTGCATACGTCTTCTGCAAGAGCTGGGCTGTGCGGCGCCCATTCCGCTGCATGAGAGGAGAAAACGTGGACGAGGTGCAGGCTGAGTATTATTATTATTATTATTTCCAAGGTTCCATGTATGTAGCTTAATAATGGACCCAGGATAGGCGAGACCAAAAATAAACAACGTTTAGCTTGGAAGTTATAGGGCTTGGGGATGCTGATCACGCTAAAGTTTCGTTAAATCCCCAGTGGGGTTTCGGTTAAGACCATCCCCCACCACCTCCCCGCAACTCCCCGCTAATAGGGCTCTCTTTCCCGGCTTCCAGGCAGTGTGATGGACTGTTTCCAGGGCTTATCGGTTTATCAGGCCAGCGCGAGATTGCAGCAGCTAACAGTACAACTACCACGCCATAATAACTCTCTGATGCCCTACAAACGGATTGTGCCATATTCCATGCTGTGCAACGCCCTCTGCTTCGTTGGAATTTTCATTATTCGCAGCTTGACGTATCTGAATGCCTCTACAAAACATGTCTCTGAATGCGACAGATATTTCATGATGCAATCCGGGTGGCACGTTAAAATCCCCGCAGATACGGATAACCCATAACTACACATAAAATCGAGCGAACTGGAATGCTATTACCACCAAATGTTATGTCACCCTTGCAGTTTCCTTGATTTGGGGAGACAATGACACTGAGAAGGTATTACAATACCATCGAGGTTGCACTTGGCTCGGGTATATATCAGAATACCTCGATCTGCTCGTCCTGCTAAATCGGCCTCAGCGAATCTTTTACGATTCTTACATTATCGCAACCGTCTAGGGCCGCCCATGAGGGGAACTGCCATAGTTAGTGACGAACAATATGGAGACCGCGGCCCGTTCTTCGTGGTTATCTTGCTAATCCCGGCCTCGATGGAAATATACGAGTGTGGGAAGAAAATAGGTCCCACTGACAACATGGTGATGGCTTCCCCGACAAAAAAGCTTGTCCAAGCTGGGACCTGGAAACAGGGAATATGAACACTGGACTGTTAAATTATCCGGCGTTGTAGAGCAGGGCAAATCATTACTTCCCCCCTCCGCCCTGACCTTGGGACCCCGACGCGATATCACCGCGGGAGCCTGCCTGCTCATTCCTCCTAGCTCAAGGATAGCCAAAAAGATATTCGGTCCGAGGCGATGGAAGAGTTTCCGAACTTGCATACTCCATGCAATTCCACTCCATCCAAACATTTTGGGATCGAGAAAACAAGCTCTTGTTCCATTGTCTCATCCAATTCCTTGTTTCACAACCACCACAGGATCAAATACTGGCGAGCCTTATGAGACAGACACGTACGTGCATGCACAGTACATGTATACAATTTATATTGGCAGAACACCCTCAGATGAGGGTGATGCAAGGACGGCTGCCCCGCATCGATGACGCTCAGCATCATCGTCTACCAATGGACAATACCAGAGATTCAAATGGTTATGTTAACAGCAGTTCCTACCTATAGTGAGCCTCCATCCATAGCAGAAATCTTGAACCCCGTGTCCCCTTCATTGCCTTGTTGACCGACGAGAAAAATCATCTTGTGAGGCCTATCACAGATGTCTCAAGGATTAATACATACATGAATAAATAGCCAAAATGATTAAGGTAGCGCAGCATATATGAACTGTACATACATGAAGGGCATGTTCGGTTGTCTGTTTTACCTCATGTAAGCTCTTATAAAAGACTCACTTATCTGACCCTACATGCTGCACTCCATATTGAAATTACCTGCATGAAAAAGATCTTGTGTTTGATCTGTCATTCTTATATCTCTTTTTATTTCTCACTTACATGAAATTAGACTTCAACAGTGTATTTAGACTGAATAGTGAATGATCCTAACTGAAATAGACTAGATCAGAGATGTGTAAGATTGTGTACACTGCACACAGTCAGATCAATTTGAAGAGATGATTTTATCTTATATAAGGTTGTTTAGGAGTGAAGTAGCTACATATAATCCTTGCTTAAATATGATGCTGGTAGTATGCTAATATCCACTTTTGTGTGAAGGTTTTGTGAGCTTGCACGGGCATCTGAACACGCCCGAATATATGATCTGCGAAAAGATGCAATCTACCAAGCTTACCTCATTATACAATTAACAATCAATAGCGGTGCTTGGGAAGGAAAGATCTAGAAAATTCAAAAACATTTGTTCGCTACCTGGCTGGCGGAGGCAATGTTGAAACATCCTTCTCGTGAACAAGACCTCGCCCCTTTTTGAACGAAGGAAAGCTATCGCTCGCTGTGGGGAAACGGTAACCGGCAAACTTCCCGTCCAGTTAAGAGCGCGCCAGGCACAATTTACTGCATTTTGGCGAAGAGGGCTTTGGTGGGCGCGTGCGGAATGATACGAACATGTAATATAACAGGAAGTTCTGGGACGAAACCTTTCGTTAGCGCATCCTTCACACGAGCACCCCTTTATCCCACAGCCACTGAGTCCAAAGTAGTCGTGAAAATTGGTCTGCCTCCAACAACCAACATGAAGATCAGAAGGCGGTGTATTTCGCTGGCAAAGCCTGGATAATCCTACATACCATTGCAGCTGGATTGCTTAATATGGAAACTGACAGAGTACAGGGTCCAGTGTACTGTACGGAGTACTAACGCAAAAGTATCCGAGCTCAGTGCAAATCGTTTAAAATCTTAGTAGTAAGCGCACGAAGGATGACAATCTATTTTTAGGAAACGAAACGCAAAGACAACAGAAATTACGAGATCGGTGGGGCGATACAAATTTTGCGCCTGTCAATCCGTTTTTTGGGGGCTGGTTTGGGTAAAGATACCAAGCGGCTCGTTAGACTGCAATACATCCACCCATGCTTAAATATAATAACCTGCCCCGGATTCAAGGGCAGCCGCTGCTCATGGATATCAATTTTCGGATTACTTCGTGTGCGCCTCTCCTTCATTTTTGAGAGACCCATTAAATGTTTTGAGAGTCCAGCAAAACCCCTTGATAAATAATCAGCTTTTCCACACGCAGCCATGCGACTCTTAGCAGCGGTCACGGCGATGTGCCTCGCAGGCATGAGCATAGCAGCCACGGCCCCGAAGGCCGAAGATATAGCGAAGACGGTCAAGATTATGCCGCTAGGCGATTCGATAACTGCTGCTCCGGTAGGCATGGCAGCCCCAACCCCTTCGGATGTCTATCGCATTTTGTTCACAAGCGATATGAACCCCGGGAGTTTGGCTTGAGACTCGTCCGCTAATTGCTCTCGATGAATTTAGGGTTGCTGGCGCGCTCTGCTATGGAAAAAGCTCCAGGATTCTGGCATGAACAACACGGATTTCGTGGGGTCTCAACCGGGACATAAGTGTGGATTCGACTATGATAGTGAAAATGAGGGCCATTCTGGTTTTAAGGCGACGTCGATTGCCACTAAAAAGCAGCTTCCTCCGTGGCTTAAGAAAGCGGGGCCGGATATTGTCATGATGCACCTTGGAACGAATGACATGTGGAGGAAGGGCAGTCCGAAGAAGACCATAAAAGCATTCTCTACTCTGGTGAAACAGATGAGGAAAAATAACCCAAATATGGTTATACTTGTAAGTGACCCTCCTCTCAGGCGGATTGAAGCGCAGTTCCAAAAATCCTGCGGTCCAATCGCACGGGCCGCACATAATATTCTCTTGTATATCTCTAACTCCACTCCAAAGGTTGCGCAAATAATCCCCATGAATCCCTCTGACTGCAAAGGCTGCAGCAAAGTCGCCAGACAGCTCAACCGAGCCATTGCGAAATGGGCGCCAACAAAATCGACAAAGAAAAGCCCGATCACTGTTGTGGACTGCTTCACGGGCTTTGACACAGGAAAAGACACCAAAGACGGTGTCCATCCAAATAAGTCTGGAGACAAAAAGCTTGCGGAATGCTGGTTCGAACCGTTATCAGCCGCTATTAAACAAGTCGGTGGCAGAGAGGAGGAATCGAGGTGCAAATGTGAACCTGAAATGTAGATCCCAAGAATATCCGAGCGTTAGAGTGCATATTTTTGAGTCATTGGATATTTCTGTTAAATAATTTGGCGCCTGCACCGTGGGAAGGACGGTGGTCTTTGTTTATATATGAACCTCATCGATACAGGCTGTTGGGTAAAATTGGCTGGAACCAATTCTGGTTCAAATTGTATAAGACATTTCATAAAATATGCAATTTCCTGTTAACATGAATTAAAATACCATTTTCGAGTTGGATGAAGTGTATATATGGCCCACTACACTTCTTTAATGCGCTCCTTCAAGCTTGGAAGTTGATATTTCCTAACTGGTTTCCCTGAAACGCTTTGATATAGTTAAATATCACATGACTTCCAATTTCTCCTAAATATCACGTGTCACGCGTTTCGCGACCCGTGCTTGGAGCTACTCCAATATAGAAATAAACCAACGACCACAATCCTCAAAATCCTCTATCTAAACATCATATTCCGCTCCCTGCAAGCAAGATTACCTCTGCCTAATCACTACTACCATCCCACAAACTCAAAATGCGCGGCCTATCCAGCTTCCGTCCACTCTTCCGCGCCCCGGCCACCTCGCTCCCGACGCGCAACTTCAGCACCACCCG